>BQNB010001891.1:0-131899 GCA_026074375.1 Tanacetum coccineum | reverse complement strand
TAAAATAAAACACGTGGCATTTTTGATTTTTAAGGACCGTCAGAACAAAACCCAAACAATATGCCCCCACATTATCTCCTTCCCCATCAGTTACACAATTTCTCTGCCCTAAAATTATTCCCCAAACCCAATTCACCCATATTCAAATTCAAAACAAAATCTCATATAAAAAATCTTCTTCCATGTTGCTCAAGGCTCCTTCCTCAAAACCTGGATTTGCTGTAAATAATTTGATTGATGATCTATTTTGCCTGGTGATAATAATTGATTATTTAAACAAATCAACACATATCCCAAATCAACAAAAAAATCATTTGTCATTATCGTATGTGTTCATCAACATAAACATCTAAATCCATTGCCGATGAATTGAAAACCTTTTATCTTTTATGAATTTGAAGATGGTTCAAAAAGTCATGAAATTTGGGAATACATCGAGCAGATTTATTTTTGAGGTTATTTTTTCTTTAGATGTTGTTTCAATCATGCTCTATCGATCTTCATATTTGCAATTGATTGTGTATAATTTTATGGATTTAACCCTAATTTCGAGTCTGTTCTTTTTATTGATTATATGCATACTAGGTGCATGATGAAATGCCTAAATGAAGAAAAAATGTTTTAACTAAAGATCATTTATTATTTACATGTTTAGCTATTTTTATGCTGTTAGATAATGGGCTACTTCTCATGGTAGTAGACTTTCTGGGTATATTTCTATGCACTTTTTCTATCATTGTCTTTTTTTTATATCAACTAATTATCACAACAAAATTATGATATACTGCATGATGTGCCTGTAACTAATTTATTGAAGTAGATAATATAATTTTGACTTGATTTTTAGATAACCGTAACCTGGTCGAGTGGATATGAAATCATTGAAGCTCAACCGTTTATCGAACGAGGTCAAAGAGAATGAGTAGAAGCAATCCTCTAAAACTATACCAATATGTAAGTCTAAAAGTTTTATTTGCAAAGTTCATTTCAATCATGCTTTGTATTTTTTTAGTGCTTTTATTTTGGTTTATGGTAGACAAACAAATAGAAAGATGGATAGCATACGACATGAAAAATGTGGTTGAATAATGTTGTAACAATTGTAATTAAACTTGAAAGAACATATGTATCAAGGGCATATGGCAGTTATCCAAGCTCAATAACAACCATGAAGATGGGGATTGTAAAAGTACTTAAAGAACAATATAGAAATCTACTTCTTATATAAAGCAAGGTTTGTAAAAAAAATCTTCCCCAAAACCCTTTAAAATAAAACACGTGGCATTTTTGATTTTTAAGGACTGTCAGATCAAAGCCTAAACAATATACCCCCACATTATCTCCTTCCCCATCAGTTACACAATTTCTCTGCCTAAAAATTATTCCCCAAACCCAATTCACCCATATTCAAATTCAAAACAAAATCTCATAAAAAAAATCTTCTTCCATGTTGCTCAAGGCACCTTCCTCAAAACTCGGCTCTGCTGTAAATAATTTGGTTGATGATCTATTGTTTCTGGTGATAATAATTGATTATTTACACAAATCAACACATGTCTCAATTAAAAAAAAAATCATTTGTCATTATCGTATGTGTTCATCTACATAAACATCTAAATCCATTGCCGATGAATTGAAAACCTTTTATCTTTTATGAATTTGAAGATGGTTCAAAAGATCACGAAGTTTAGAAATAAATCCAACTGATTTAATTTTGAGGTTATTTTTTTCTTTAGATGTTGTTTTTATCATGTTTATTGATCTTCATATTTGCAATTGATTTTGTATAATTTTATGGATTTATCCCTAATTTCGAGTCTGTTGTTTTTATTGATTATATGCATACTAAGTGCTTGAGGAAATGCCTAAATGAAGAAAAAATGTTTTAACTGAAGATCATTTATTATTTACATGTTTAGCTATTTTTATGCTGTTAGATAATGGGCTACTTCTCATGGTAGTAAACTTTCTGGGTATATTTCTATGCACATCTTTTATCATCGTCTTTTTTTATATGAACTAATTATCACAACAAAATTATGAGTACTGCATGATTTGCCTGTAAATAATTTATTGAAGTAGATAATATAATTTTGACTTGATTTTTAGATAACCGTAACTTGGTCTAGTCCAGTGGATATGAAATCATTGAAGCTCAACCGTTTATCAAATGAGGTAAAAGAGAATGAGTACAAGCAATCCTCTAAAACTATACCAATATGTAAGTCTAAAAGGTTTATTTGCAAAGTTCATTTCAATCATGCTTTGTATTTTTTAGTGCTTTTATTTTGGTTTATGGTAGACAAACAAATACAAAGGTGGATAGCATACGACATGAAAAATGCTGTTAAATAATGTTGTAACAGTTGTAATTAAACTTGAAAGAACATATGAATCAAGGGCATATGGCAGTTATCCAAGCTCAACAACCACCATGAAGATGGGGATTGTAAAAGTAGTCAAAGAACAACCTAAAAATCTACTTCTTATATAAAGTAAGGTTTGTAAAAAAAATCTACCCCAAAACCCTATAAAATAAAACACGTGGCATTTTTGATTTTTAAGGACCGTCAGAACAAAACCAAGGAGAAATACGCCCCACATTACACCTTCCCCTCATTACACAATTTCCTGCCTAATATTAGTTCCCCAAACCCAATTCACCCATATTCAAATTCAAAACAAAATCTCATATAAAAAATCTTCTTGCATGTTGCTCAAGGCTCCTTCCTCAAAACCCAGATCTGCTGTAAATAATTTAATTGATGATCTATTGTTTCTGGTGATAATAATTGATTATTTACACAAATCAACGCATATCCCAAATCAACAAAAAAATCATTTGTCATTATCGTATGTGTTCATCAACATAAACATCTAAATCCATTGCCGATGAATTAAAAACCTTTTATCTTTTATGAATTTGAAGATGGTTCAAAAAGTCACTGTAACACCCCTAAAAATCATATACAACGCAGCGGAATACCAAATGAGGTGTTACTTCGTAATACACAGCAATAGATACAAGAGAACGACCTCTAGGTGTCGTTTGAAAAATAACATTGTTGATTTAATCAAAAATCTAAATTTAATAATACATTTGTCCCATAATTTGCATCATAATGAAAAGCTTGTATGTATAGACTCCAATGCACATCAAATAGTCCAAGCTTCTAATTCACCTGAGAAAAACATGCTTAACAATGTCACATTAAGTTGTGAGTTCAATAGATTAAGTTTTAAAAAAAATGAAATCCACTGTATCATCCAACAGTACCATGTAAAAAATATCCCAAAGATTTATAAAAGAAATGCCTAACACATTTTATGTCATCAAAAGTACCAATCTTATCCCAAAGATTTATAAAGAATGCATAACACATTTTATGAACAAAATTGAGTCACTATATAAATTCCGTGACATTGCCCGCACTATATAAATTCCGTGCCCGCACTATACAAATTTCGTGCCATGTTGGGGAGGCCCGAAGGTCCCAACGATATAATCCGACATGTTATAACGTTCGTTCCCAGTGATAGCTAGTCACCCGAACGGGGTTGTCAATCCCGAATAGATCTATTTATATCATTCACGTGGACATCACCGCTATAAGGTTCGTTTACCAAGTGAATCGCTAATCACCCGAACAGTGGATCCACACCCGAATAGATCCTATTATCATAACATTCGCGAAGCCGAGGGGGGGGGGGGGGGGGGGGGGGGGGGGGGGGGGGGGGGTGGGGGGGGGGGGGGGGGGGGGGGGGGGTCACCCTCCAAGTGATTTACAGTTCATGACGCTGTGACGTAGACTTGTATGTACCCTAATTTGGGGCAGTGATACAATTATGCGTATAATAAGTACTCCCTTTACTCAGTGTCCCATCCCAAGAACACCGTGCATAATGTAATAAATATCAGTTCAATCAGCCTAGAGCTAATCCAAATCATTTCAAATGTAAAGTATGCATTTGTGACCAAAAAGAAGTCAAAATAAATGTAATCCCGAAATAGCGAGCTATGCAAATAAGTATGTAAACCATTTTAATTCAATCATGTAAATGCATTGCTATAAGCATGTTCTCACCCCAAAATAAATAAAACCAGTAAAAACAGGGGCATAACTCACCTTGATCAAATTCCCTTAAAACAATCACATGTATGAAGATAACCGAGTAAGTATAAGAATTGTAAACAAGCAAAGTACCCCCTCCGGTTTAAAAAACATTCAAAAATATTGAAAAGCGTAGGCTAAGAACTCACATTGAATAAAGACCACATCATTTAATCCAATTAAATCAACAACTGAATCTGCAACGATCTCGACCACGACCTATAATTATGTCGTTCGATTATAATACACGTACTAAATACGATCAACGATGCGTACATCGTTACCACGAAATCATACATATTTTTATATGTATGCAGTCATATATACATGTGATGAGAAATCCACTTGCGCGTCTTTAAACCTTAACCCTTAGTATATTACTTGTATATATACTATTTTTCGTCTAATCATAACTTATGTCGAATATTTATCGAAAGTTACTATTTTTAGACCTTCCGTTTTTAGAATCAAGTAATGATCTTAAATAATTAATTGAAATAATATATTAACCGACCTTTAGTTTTTGATCATTTAAATCTCAAGTTTTAAAACTGATAATCCTCGCGGCAAAGTAAAATGTCATTACGAACAACTTTCGTGTTTCGCCGGAAGGCTAAAACGGACTCGAAAGTGCTCGAATCGTTTAATTAATAGATATGCCAGATTTAATATATTAAAAATAACTTATTTTCTATTAAAGTGTATATTCCGATTTCGATCCAGTTTCTTCGTTATTGAGAGTTAGAAGTCCCGTTTTATATCAAAACGTCCGTCAAAATATAATTTGTTATATTTTGTAAACTAAAGTCCACTTTTCAAAGTCTCGAATTCCGAATCTCATGTTCTATTTTCTGATTTAAATTACTCGATATATAAAGGCACTAAAGTCCATTTTTAGTCCAATTCTCGTCTCAAATATGTCTAATATCGCTTATACATCAATATAAATCTCGTTTTAATATTTATATTGTATTTTAACTAGACCGCGCAAGTTATACCGGATTTTATCACATATAATCAAATTATAATAAAATGAAATAATTTAATACTTTTAAACTAAACGCACCCTTTTTCGGTGTCAACACAATCAACGCACCCTACGGCTGTTTTGACAGCCAAACGCACCCTTGTGCGTTTCTGTCTAAACCAAACACACCCTTTTTGTGTTATAACAAAAACCAACCCAAACACGCCCTAGGTGGGGCTGTCACAGCCAAACGCCCCCTTATTGATTTGTAACAAACCAAACACATCCTGGTTCGTTTTCTACTACACCAAACGGACCCTAGCCGATGCAAATCCCAACGCCCCCTTTATGGTGGCTGTCAAACCCGACAAACAAACACGTCCTTGTATTATTTTTAACCCAACCCCGACAGCCCCTCGGCTGTCCCGGCTTTTCGACAGCCAAACAAACACCCCGCGGTGTTATAATATCAAATCCAAACGCACCCCTTTTTTTGTATTAAAAACCCGAACGAACCCCCCGGCTGTCCTACAGCCAAACCCGACGCACCCTCTTGTTTTATAACCCAACCCAAACGCACCCTCGTCGGGTGTTATAAACCCACAACCCACGCACCCTTGTGGTTTATACCACCAACCCAAACAAACCCGACACCCAAACACCCTGTTGCTGCTGACCCGCGACCCAACACAACCCGGTGTGGTGTTTACAACAAAACCACACACACCCTTCGTTTTTATAAACAAAACCAAACGCACCTTTCTTATAACCACACGCACCCCACGATGGCTGTGGTAGTGGCGTGGGTTCGGTGGTGATGATAGTGGTGGTTTCGGTGGGTGAGTGGTGGTGGTGGAAAATGGCGCGTGAGAGAGAGTGGTAGTGGGGATCGAGTAGATCCGGAGGTGGGGAGTGTTTTTGGTCTTCGCCGGAAAAGCCCGCCGGAAAAGTTTTCCGGCGGCGGCGAGTGGTGGCCGGCGGCGGGGGAGCTCGCCGGAGAAGAAGGTGGAGAGGGAGAGGAAATATGAGAGTGTGTGTGTATTATAAGAGATGAAATGAAAATGAAAGTTATATGTTTATATATATATATATTTAAATGTGGCAAGTTATTATAGTTGAGGGGTTAAAGTGTAACATTTTTGGTGTAGTTTTTATAAAAACGGTTCGGGACTCGTTTGAGCGACTTAACGGATGATTCAAATCTCGAAACTTGCGCCATTGTTTTTAAAATTATTTTTCTGATAAAAATGAGTATTTATTTGATAATATTTCAGAAATATTTTATAACATTAAATAAAATATCTGTTATTCATTTTGTGAACCGGTTTCGCTCCGTCTGAAATAAAAATGGATTTCAACTCGAATAGTCGCGTTTTCAAAAACGCTTTTAATTAAAAATGATGAATAATTTATTTAATATTTTTATTAAATAAATACTGATAACTAAAAACAAATTTAATTGTTTTTGTGTGTCCGCGTTGTATATTGTTCGAATAATGTTTGCGGTGCTGTTTTAGCCCTTTTCGGCTCGTTTCCAGGTCTCGGGCAAAACTAAAAAGTTGTCAGGAATGTCATTCCACATCAAATTGCTTTAGAGTCCGAGTCGTGAAAACGTGATTTAGATGATCGTTCTTATAAGTCAAGCCAGACCCTAAAAGTCAAAGATTGACATCGTCATTCTAAATTCGAAAATTCTCGGATGTTACAGTACCTACCCCTTAAAGAAATCTCGTCCCGAGATTAAATTTGTGTTATCCGATTGTGTGACCGAGAAAAGGTTTAAAATCTGATAAACCGTTTCTAAGCAAGACGATGATATATAGTAGATATACGAGCCTCCTGCTTGGGTCACACTATCATTGGGCTCCCAGAGGCCAACATAACAGTCAGGTGGAACCTGAGACTAAGCCCACAGTCTGCAGTTGAGGCTACTGCCCGACACAGCAAAATGGACGCGGACCTAACTATAGGATACCTCCGTCCACGGAAAACACACGCGTCCGTACACACGGTTACTGCGGAACCTTGCCCGACAAGGGACCCACTCTGGCCACTAACGAAACAAACGAAATATTAGGAAACCCTGATATTTCGTTCGCCTATAAAAAGGGACCTCTTGACACAATGAACAGTACGATTTTCTCACTCTACATACACATACTTTCTCTCTCTACATGTTTACTTACTTTCACGCCGGAGTCTAACCGTGGGGTCCGTCCCCACGGTAAGACTAACGGTTTTCATTTAATTGTGCAGGAAATCATCTCACTTCTCTTGCTCTAGTACAAGATCTAATGCTCAAATCATTCGGGAACTCGACATGACATATAATTTGAGTTCTATTCTAAACCCTACACTTATTTTGTACTAACAAGTGGCGCCATCGGTGGGAGCAGAGCACAACCACGTTTTCTAAAATACTCATCATGAGCACTCGCGAATAGCACACCCCGACTATTCCCACGTCCGCGCGTGGCGAACACCGAGGGAAGAAGTGGCCCACAAGGTCTCGAGGAGCCTACGTCTGACGAGGTCCTATAGAAACTGGTGCACAGAAACTACCACCAAAACTCTTGCCACTCATTGCCGAAAAGATACAAAAAGAAAAAGAGCAGCAAGATAAGCTTAATGCGGTAAAGGCACGCCTACTCTACGGCAACGAGACCGAAAAAAATAGAAGAAATCATGAAGAGTCGCATTACTCCGAATCTAAGACGCCAACCGCCAGAACAGAGCCAAAAAGGAGGCATGGAAATAGCGTGCTCTCCGAAGCATTTCACCTGTTGCCAGTGTCTTCAATAATACTCAAACAAAACCAGTACCTCAATTCACCTAAGGGCACCAGGCCCGCGAAAGGAGGGTGGTGTTCAATAGGTTTAGATGAAAAGTACGAAGTGCATCTGCTACGTTCTGAACAGCCGACATCAGGGTTCCCACGAAAAAGGAAACCGAGGTGCAACCAAGGAAGCATCATCATAGGGGCACGTCGTCCCGGGAAACTGGCGGACATTCGGAGAGTGAAGACAGTGAGGGAGGTCACTGGAAGTCCAAATCAATAAGACACAGGTCAAACACCTACGAAGATGATCTCTCTTAGCCTTGGACATGTGAGGAAAGAAACCCTTTCACACCTCGTATCCGGCATTTCAATTTCCCAAGGACAAGGATGCCCAGCCACGTCAAAATATATGATGGAAGCGGGGATCCGAAAGATCATTTAAATCTATTCTAGGCCGCGGCAAAGACAGATAGGTGGGCAATGCCAACATGGTGTCACATGTTCAACTCAACGCTTACTGGAAACGCTAGAGTCTGGTATTGTTCAAATTCCAAAGGGGAATCCATTGAACAGCGAAGAAATTATGAGACACATTCAGGAAAATTATCTCCAACAAACAAAACACATCAAGGATCCGGTGGAGATACATCATATCAAGCAAAGAGATGGAGAATTCACGGAGGACTTTATGGAAAGATACAAAGCAGAAATCCTGGATGTGGAAGGAGCGCCAGAATGCATGAAGATCTCCGGATTCATGCACGGTATAACCCACCCGAGCTGATCAAGCGTTTATACGAGAAAATTCCAAGGTCAATGGACGAAATGTACAGGGTGAATACGTCTTTTCTGTAAGGGGAAGTTGCCGCATTCAGTCATAGTTATAGAACGAAAAAAGCACCGCGCCGGAAACAAGACCAGAAGAAAAAGAAACAAGCCAAATTTTAAAAAGGGTTTTAAAAATAAACAAAGATCGGATCGGAAGCCAGATAGGTTTTCACTCCTTACGAAAACCCCAAAAGAAATTTTCCGCTTTAAGAAAAAAAGAAAATTCAAGGCTCACCACCAATGTAACTCACCGGAAAAAAGGATCCGAACAAATACTGTGAATTCCACCAGCATACGGTGGCATAACAGAAACCGGACGAATGCATGCAGCTGAGGAAGCAGATAGACGAGATGATCGCAAATTGTCGCAATTCATCAAAGAATTAAAGCAGAGCGACAAGCCAAAGGCACAAAAGAAGGGGGAAACAACCGGAAAAGAAAAGCCCTGAGCCATCTTGATGATTCAACCATGGGAGAGGGTAGCCAAACAAAGGGTCACCCAGTGTTTCTCTCTCCGTGACACTAATACTCTTCTTCGACTTTAGAGAGAGAAAGACGAACGGAAAGACAAATGACATCGAAGCTGGAAATAGGAGGCATTCGTACATCGGATATACTTGGATGGAGGGAGCATCTTCGAGAAAGTTCTAATACGAACATTGCTTCATCAGCTCCGCAAAAAATAGAAGCCAGAATGATCACTGGCTACCAACAGCACTCATAGATTCTGTGGAGAAGACCATTTGGCCGATGGCCCATAACTCTACACGTACAGAATAGTGAACGAAGAGCATTCCACTTCTGCATGGATGAACTTCATGGTTATCAGGTCACTATCTCAACACAATGGAATAATAGGCAGAACAGGTATAAGAAAGATCCGTGTCGTACCATCCACGACACATGGAATGTTAAAATTCCTGGTAAAAGGAGGAATGGTAACGATACGAAGCAGCACAGTGATCCCGATGGAATGTGCAACGATCTCCAGACCTAGCACACAACACCCCGTGACCAGTTAGGTATTGGAGGAGAGGATAAAAGTGGCCATTCATCCTAAATACCCCGAGCAGACAATAGCTAAATAGGAATCTAACCCTAACAAAAAAGGAACGTCAAAGACTAGGTGGCTTTTTGCTCAGACAAAACCTGGATGTTTTTTCCTGGAAGCCAGCAGATATGACAGGCGTCCTGCGGCACATGGCAGAGCACCGCCTAAATGTCCGAGAGGGATGCCCACCTGTCAGACAAAAGAAAAGAGGGCAAGCGCCTGAAAGAAATAAAGCGATCCATGAGGAAGTGGAAAAATTGGTAGATGCCGGAATCATGAAAGAAGTCCACTATCACAGCTGGCTATCCAACCCAGTCATGGGTCATGAAACACGATGAGGGATGTTGCGAATGTGTGTGGATTTCAATGATCAAACAAAGCATACCCTCAGGATTGTTTTATCCCTTGCCGGAATAGCTGAAAGTAATTCTCCTCTCTCGGATACCCTTTTAAGTGCTTCCTGGACGCATACAAAGGGTACCACCAAATCAAAATGGCAGAGGAAGATGAAGAAAAAACAGCATTCATCACGAGCTACGGATATTGCATTTACACAAATATGTCCGTTCGGCCTAAAGAATTCTGGGCACCTATCAACGCTTAGTAGACAGGGCCATTCCCAAAAGCAAATCGGAACGTAACCGGAAGTAATATATGTCGATGACTGGTCATAAAAAAGGCATACAGAAGATGAAATTATCCGAGACATAGCAGAAACATTAAAACACACCGCAAATAAATATGAAGCTAAATCCAAAAAATGCACCTTCGGAATGCAGGAGGGGATGTTTTTGGGCTACAAAGTAAACGCTGAAGGACTGAAAGTATGCTCAGATAAAGCAGACACGGTCCTTAGCCTACCATCTCCGGGATGCCTTAAGGACGTACAAAAGCTGAACGGGAAACTCGCAAGTTTAAACAGATTTATGTCAAAATCAGCTAAAAAATCACTGTCGTTCTTCAAAACCCTGAAGAAGTGCATAAAGAAGAGCGATTTCCAATGGACTCGGGAAGCCGAAGTAGCCTTCAAACAGATGAAGAAACTCATAGCGGAACTCCCAATGCTGACTGCACCGAAGGAAAATGAGGAGCTAATCATATACCTAGCCGCGGCCAAGGAAGCTATCAGCGTGCAGTCATAAAATGCAACCGAAAAGGGGAGGCAAGCAATGCCAGAGTACTTTTTTAGCCGGTAGCCCTACAACGAGGCCGGAGATCCAGTTAGCACCCCCGGAAAATTAGTATTAGCCTTGCTCAGCGCAAGCAGACAGCTGAAAATGTACTTTCAGGCACATACAATTGTTGTATTTACTGATCAGCCGATAAAGTAATTATTGTCAAAATCAGAAATCAGCGAAAGGATGCTAAAGTGGAAATTTGAGCTAGAAGGATATGACATCCAATACAGGCCAAGGACATCGATCAAAGGGCAAATATTGGCATATTTATATAGAGCGACCGGATGAAGAATCCCCAGACGAACCCATGGCAGAGCTAGAAGAGTTACCGGAACCATGGACTTTGTTTACAGATGGGTCATCCTGTATAGATGGTTCCGGAGCTGGGTTGATATTGACAAATCCAGAAGGAGTTGAATTCACGTACGCCATGAGATTTAGGTTTGAGTCTACCAACAATGAAGCTGAGTATGAAGCATTAATATTCGGTCTCTGGATCGCAGAGCAAATGGGCGTAAAAAACCTTCAAGGGCAAACGTATACTCTCTCCTCGTTAGCAAACCCAGGTTCAAATGGCTCTTAGTAGCAAAGATCAAGTAATGTGGTTCAGTACTTGGAAAAAGTAAAAACGCTCGCAAGTAACTTAAAGGAATTCTCCATCAAACAAGTACCGCGGAGCGAGAACAATGAAGGACGGTATTGCCCAAGCAGATGCATCTACAAGCTTCGCACACCTCATTAGCAAGTACTTGTGAGGAATTAAAGAGAAAAGTCTATACGATTGAGAATTAGAATCCTCGCTATAGTGAGAAAAGGGCAAACATGGATGACACCCTATGCGAATACCTTACAAAAGGAAATCCTTCCGAAGACAAAAAGAAAGCCAGTGGTACGTCCGCAATGTGCATCCCCGGTACACCATGATCAATGGAACTTTATACAAGAAATCTTTCTTGGGACCGTGGCTCCTGTGCGTCGGACCACTTCAAGCAAACTACGTCCTTAGAGAAATACACGAAGGTTCCTGTAGCATGCACTCCGGTCCTAGATCCGTGGTCGCCAAGGCCATCCGGACGGGATATTACTGGCCAACAATGCATACGGATGCGCGGAAACTAATAAGGGAATGCAATGACTGCCAAGTCCATCGTCCCATTCTGAGAAATCCGCAACAAAACTCTAAACCCCCATTAACGTCTCCGCGGCCATGTCTCGTAAATGGGGGATCGACATAGCCGGACCCTTCCCAGAGGGACTAGGCAAAGTCAAATTCTTGATCGTAGCTATTGCCTACTTCACCAAATGGGTTGAAGTAAAGCCTGTTGCGACTATCACGGGCAACCAAGTGAAGAAGTTCGTATGGGCCAACATTGTTTGCAGATTTTGCCTACCAGGGGAAATAGTATTAGATAATGGAAAGCAGTTCCGTGATAACCCATTCAAAGACTGGTGCGAAAAACTATGTATCCGCAGTGTTTGCCTCGTAAAGATCCCACAAGCAAATGTTTTGGTCGAAAGAGCAAACAGTGAGTCTGGGAGAAGGACTCAAAGCTCGAATGGATAAAGCAAAAGCAAGGATTGGATATAGAACACTCACACGTCCAATGGCACACCGCACCAGGAAAAATCAGAGCAATGGAAACATTGATTTTCACTAACAAACGCCCCGGAAAGTGCAGTGATTCCAAGCTAGAGGTAGGCAAAGCCAACACTCCTCCGGACTGCGAAGTAGACCTGAAAGAGATTACGAAGCTCTTGAAATACACCATGGACCTAAGAAGAAAAAAGAGAACTGATTGTTGATTTTAAACACACAATAATAAAATATATAATATAATACCAAAAGAGCAATTAAGAACTTTCTTAAAGTCTCCTTTAGGAAAAGCTCACTCTCATATATATACGATATAATAAGAAATATAAAAAAATATATAAATAAATATATAATATATATTATTTCGTAAAAAATATATAATATACGTATGTTTTTTTCGCGAAAAGAATGATTCTTTTTCCCGGGTCGCCGTTTATCCCGAATGTTATGAGAAATTGAAACCGAGAAGTCGCTTGATATTGATAATGATTTGAATGGTTCTGAATTAATTTGGTTTTCACACTTAAAAGCACAATTAAAATAAGCAAATAAAAACAATTAAAGCACAAAAACAATTAACGGGACAAATAAAACGCGACTAAAAAGCAATTAAGGTAAAACTAACTCCTAAAAATGCAAACTTAATTTCTAAACCTAAAATAGGACAAAAGAAAATTTTAAGAAAAAGAAAAATATTTTTTTGATTATTTTTGAATTTATTATGAATTAAAAACTAATTTAATCTAATTAAATCCTAAAAAATAGCAAATTAAGTCCTAAAAATTTAGAAAAATGATTTTTAAACAGAAAATCTAAATTAAAACATAAAAAAAACTCAGAAAACCTATTTTTAAAAACAATTTAAAAATTAAAAATCGTATTTTAAAAAATGTAAAAATAAAAGCGCAAAAATGAAATAAAAATCTAAAAAGAGTGAAAAACTTATTTTCTTAATGTAAAACTAAAGCTAATTTTTATAAAACTAAAAACTATTTTTTTTGTAATTTTCTGAAACTTTTTCTATTTTTTATGAATTTTCGAAAATAAAAACTTAAGAAAAATGATTAAAAATAAAATACTCAATGAAAAATTATCAAAAAATCAGGAAAATTACTTTATGCTAGCAAGAACAAGTTAAAAATAAAACTAAGCAACCAGCTTATCAAACAAGCTCTTAAATAAGCCTTAAAAAGGTTATCAACGGTTTTATTATATAAGAAAGAAACGAAATTTGTGTTTAAGTATTAAATGTGGGGAGAATAGATTGGATGAGCTATTGTAGCAAACTGGTTAACACGTATGGTATGTTTGTGTGGAGGACGTGGGTTCGAGTCTGGCAACACACCCCTTTTTGTTCTTTTTTTTTTTTGAAAATTTTTGAAAACCAAAAGCTAAAAGCTAAAGAGGACAAGTTTTTAAGCTATTTTAATAAAGACAACATTAACTGAAAACCAATATTAAGCTCAAAAAGAGCTTATGAAAAAGCTGTTACAGCAAGAGGGGGTTTGAGCTTGTTTTTGCTTGTTGACACTGTTAAGATCAAGCGCAACGTTATATAATCTCATTTTGAAAACAAAAGAAGTTCTTGAGAAGCTGATGTGTGCTAAGCGAAAATGTGACGCAAGAACTTAACTTAAAACTCTTTAGCTAATCTAAATTTTTAAGCTAAACACTAAAAACTAAGGAGAAAACTCAAAAAACTTAAAATTAAGCAAAGCTCAAATGCTTAATAAAGCAAGACAGAAGCTAAGCCTTTGAGGACTTATCAAACAACATTTAAGCTACTAAAATAGATCATAAAAACTTATACTAAAAGCTGAAATTCAAAACTTAAAAGCTAAAACTATTACTACTACTGTTTTTGGTCTTTTTGGATTTTTGATGAACTTTTAAGCTAGGTTTACCTAAGAAAATGAGCTATTTTATGAAAAGCAAGACTAAATCTATATTAACCTATATGAAAACTACTACCTACTTAAATTTAAAGGTTTAAAAACTATTTAAACTAGCTTAAATGGCAAAGAGAAAAACAACAGTACTAACTGCTGTTAGTACTGCTGGTTCAAATGGCAAAGCCACAAAACCAATGTGCAGGTACCTTGAAGAAATCCTCCTACACAACCGTCACTCCATATTGAGTAGTGTTTGAGTAAAGAAAAAAGCAAACTACAAGCACAAACCAAACCTAAAAAGCTTGATTTAATTTTAAGCAATCAAAACTTAAAGCAAAACCTCCCTTGGTGCAGAAACATACATATTATGCTCTAATTTTTTTATTTTTGAAAACTTAACTTTAAAAACTGAATTACTACTAGTCTAAAGTGAAAACAAAACTGACTCAAAAAATTTGCACAATCTATTTTGACTTTTAGAGGTCAAAGTGCATTGATCCAAACACCTCTTAATGATAAGACAAAATTTGATTGAGCTTATGAAATGAAATCTTCTAAACTAAGCTTTGATACCAGACATTGAAGAGCTTATAACAAGCTTAAACAACATGATTTAACAACTACTAAGGCTGAATTTAAAGATCTACACTAATTGCTAACTAATAATTTTTGGTTTTTATGGTTTTTTAATGACAAGTTAAGCTATAACAAGATTTACACTATTTAAGCTAAAAACAGATAAGCAATATATCTAATAAGCACAAGTAGATGAGATAAGCATGAAATAAAAGGCTCAAATTACCTAATAAACAATTAGCTTAAGCAAAATAAGAATCTAAAAATTAAGCTAATTTAAGCTAGAAAGTTAAAACAAAGAATTTAAATGAAAACTAACCAATAGCTTCAGCTTAAACAGAAGCTTATGCTCTAATGAGCTTATCAACAGCTCTGGCTTATTAGAAATAAGCCAGTATAAGTCCTTGAGAGCCCTTCCCTTTCTGGCTCTCCTTCTATAAGTTTCCAAGCAATCCAATAAGCATAAGGTAATAATCTGTTTTATTAGGTTTAAGTATATTAAAGATTTATTTAAACTCTATCACTAGCTTAGAGACTGGTGAGAGCTGAAATGAGCTTGTGACATAGTAGCTTATAGTTGAAAGTGAGAAAAACTTTGTAAGAAACAAACAGATTAAAGTAAACTTGAATGATTATATTAATGACTGAAAATTAAGTACAATGTTTTAAAAAATACAATTAACTTAAAAAGCTACACTAATTAAACTATAAGCTAAAAATACATTTAAACTGAAAATTTAAAAGCTAGGCTAGATCCTTTGTGTGTGAGCGGTGTGGGCTACACTAACATTACCAATACCAATACCAAAAGGCTACACTAACAACACCATCACGTCATAGTAAAACACTATTACCATTCGACCATTAAAAAAACCAAACACTAACTAAAAAAAATAAGATCAACGTTATCATAAACCATTTGCCTAAAAAAGTATCATTGAACAAATAAGATCAACGTTATCATAAACCATTTGCCTAAATGATACTTTTTTAGGCAAATGGGTTTATGATAACGTGTGTATCCTTATTTTTTTTAGTTATGTTTTTGTGAGTTTTTTTTTTTTAAATGGTCTAATGGTAATAAGTGTTTCACTTTACAGGATGTGATGTTAGTGTAGCCTTTTGGTATTGGTATTGGTAATGTTATTTTTGAAAAGCTACACTAATTATAGCCTGTTGATGAAGCTTCCAGACCTTGCTTGCTACCCACGCTCCTTTCAATCTCAATCGTACAAATCTTCAATCATTGGGAAGTAATCCATAGCCGTTTGATCAAAAAGCTGTCTCACACGGATCCTCGACTAGAGAATTTGACATAAACATATAATACTCAGAAGTAATCACGAGCGAAGCCAAGTGGAATTAATGATCCGTGATTGAGACGTTGTGCTTTCTTTGTGAGAGCAAGTAGTACCAAATTTAATCATTCCTTGTGCTTTCCTTGATTTCCACGTGTGATTCTAGCTTGACTTGACCAATGAGAGCTCCTGAAATGACTAATGAACCCTGTCATTTTGTTCTTGACCCCATGAATTGTCGTTTGTACCCTTCAATTTTGAGAAGCCCTTTGTTTTTGACTGATGGTGAAACGGAGGGGATGAATGAATAGTGTTTTAACTTGGCGCCTTTTTTATAACTGAAAACGGGTAAACATTTTTAAACTTTGGGGTAATGGCAAGTTTAACCCTTGTGTTTGCATAGGAAGTGATGTAAAGTTTTGAAATTGGCAGAACAAGTCCTTGGACTTTTATAAAAGGGAAATGGGCTTTAAGGTATTGGGCCCGGGTAAGGTTTTAAAGGTTTTAAGGGCCCATTTAGTCATAGGGACCTTTTGTGTAACTTTTGGAAATTTAAGGGACTCAAATGGTAATTTGGAGTTTTCGTCCTTTTATGGTTGACTTTTTGACTTTGGCTTTCGGCTCTTGCACGCTCTTCCGTTCTCGTGTCCGTGTTTGCCCGTTTTTGACAGTTTTCTTGTGATATTTGTCTTATCCGTACCTGTACACACAAAACACAAAAACAAGTATATTTTTGTCATTTTTAGTTTGTTTTGGGCTTAATTGGGCCTTTTTAGGTATAAACAGATATGTGTATTTTACACTTATCAAGAACAAGCAGCAATTCAAGAGGCAAAAAGTAATATGGAAAAGTAATACAATTCTAAAGTTCGAAGCACAAGCTTCAGGCCGGGGGACATGGTCTACCGTAGCAATGATGCAAGCCACGCCAAGGACGGAGGAAAACTTGGCCCTAAATGGGAAGGACCATATGAAATTACGGAGTCATTAGGAAAGGAAGCCTACAAGCTTAAGGATCGCAATGGAAATGAACTTCCGTGAACATGGAACATCCTTAAACCATAAAAAGTGTTATATAACATGTATGTAAGCACCCGCCCTGACCGTATTGATGCTCCGAGGGCGAGTATTTTAAATTTCTCTTTAATTTGTTAATTTCTTTGAATATTAAAAATTGGAAAAAAAAAGGTTAGGATTACCTACCCTCACCAGTTTTAAAGTCCTAAAATTATTATCACTTTGCAAAGTTATATCAACTATTAAGATGCGCACGCAAGGAGCCACGCTCCACAATAATATTATCCCGGATAATAAAAGGTTGAGCAACCTCAAAATTAGCTCGGGTGTATAAGAGGTATTGCAAACCCGGCACCGGGAGAATAACCCACAAATATTCACAAGACTATCTATTACGAACGTACAACAGTAATAATAAAAATGTAGCAATATTATAACCTGTGAAAAACATCCTTGTTATATATCACAGACGGTCGCATGAGAGATTCCAGCATCCACCTAAAAACATGTTTAACATGATAAGCTAGAAACCGCAACAAAAGGCCAACACACGACCGCGGTAAAAAAGCAAACGTTCATATTGCATACAGGCCGCAAACAAAAATAGCCACATACGGCCATGGCATACAAAAAAAGAGAAAAAGGATCTAAGTGTGCAAGATACAACAGCAGACCACATGCGGTCATGGCATGGAGATAAACTAAAGGCAATGCTCAAGATGGGGGACGGCAACAACACTTCCCTAGGCTTCATCTGTGTCTTCTTCAGCATAATCCTCAAACGGGAGAGGGGCCCAAAATACTAGGCTTCACCCACCCAAGTCTGGGAAGACAGAGGCGCGAAGACTATCTCCATCATCAGCTGGCGAAGAGCCGCGGCATGCTTCTTGGCCCCCTCAGAACGAGCATGGACATTCATCAAAGCAAAAGATAGGGAGGTCTCCCCGACGGCCATTTTTTCACCAACATGATGAATGGGAATAGAAAGCTGCTCAATGCACGGTTGTAAGGAAGCAGCTTCTGGAAGTTCAGCAAGGGGTCCGTCTAGAAGAAAGGCATCCTTTTTGGATTTCAACAGATCCACCAAGGGGAAGTGTGCGTCTTCAAGGGCCTTAACCGCGTTAACATAATCTACGCTGGCAACTTCCGGGTTATAAGTATCAACCACGAAAAGACTCCTCCCGGCAACCCCATGCTCATGACCGGCCTCTAAACCTTCTTGCATGCCAAAATCAACGGCCCGGCCCAAAGCATGACCAAGAATGCCCTGGTACTTTGAAGGTTTCAAGCACTTAAGGAGAGCAAGTTGTATCCCATGGGTCAGAAGCCACCTCCTTCCGGCCAAAAGAGTTAAGTAGGTGGGATAAAATTCCCCCTCTAGACAGCCGGAGACATCCATCACGTGTGCCTCAAGCTCGGCCATACGGTTGTACAACTCCTGGGCCTGCTCTTTCTGCTGAACTTCTATTTTCTCCTTGAAATCCTGAAAACCGGCACGAAGAGAAGAACCCTACAAAAGCAAGAACACTTGTAAAAAAAATTATAAAAACATGTAAATAGACACATGTGGAATAAAAGGTGCGGACATACCTCAGAGGCAAGCCTATCTCGCTCAGATGCCAACGAAGTAATCTTAGTCCCGGCCTCGGCACAGGCCACCTTAACGTCATCCAGGGAAGACGCAAGATGAGTGGCGCGGGAGTCAAGCAAGGAAATGTCATTATCCTTTTGAGTGATGGTGACCTTGAGAGCTGACACCCCTGGGGTCAAAATAGACTTCTCTCCGGATAAGGAAGATACTTGATTCACGGACGATAAACCTCCCGTCGGCTTTTCAGCCTCCTTCTCAGCCAGCTGAGACTTCAACATGAGGATCTCCAAGTCCTTCTCCTCCAACAACTTACCACATGCAGCATACTTAGCATTGAGTTTTTATTTAAGCTCCAACTCATGCTCCGCACGGGACCTCACCTCTGACCCAAGGCATATTTGCCGTGTTGCCTCTACATTAAACTCCGTATATAATTGGTCACAATCCATGGAACGGAGAGCAGCGAAGAAGGCGGGGGGAGCAACGCGGTCCACCAGGGTACGGCAAGAAAAGCCATTGTCCAACAACGAATCATTGGTAATGTTCCACCTAGGAACATACCAACGCTTCGCCTCAGAAGGGTCAAAGGTAGCAGGCTCATAGAAAGAATCATCAGACCTTCCAATTCCTGATTCCTCAATTGGGAAGCGAGACCAGCCAGATCCGGATTAACATCCGCTGGCGAGCCTTGGCCTTATGGAGTTTGTGTGTACGGCATTATCCTACCGGTAAGCAATCAAGAGCAAGAGCGCAGGATAAACAAAAAAAAATCAACGATTAGGAAAAGGTGAGAAAATTCAGAAAGTACTTAAGGATGCGTATACATACCTTCCTACAGTAGTACGGATCTGGAGGCTCGCTTGGGCAGATAAATCCACAAACTTACACTTTCTTGAGGAGGGGCAACAGAGGGAGTAGCAGACTGTTCCCGGGCCAATAAACGAGAGCTTGCCGGCATAATCTGCTCCAAACCAGCAAGGGTTTTACCTCCGGTACCGGAAGCAAAGGAAGGGTGGTCCGTCCTCAACTTCTTAGCAGGGAGAACGTCGCTCTGCCTTGTTGGTCTTTTCTTCTTAATCTTTTTGGGTCGCTCCGTAACAACCTCCTCCTCACTCTGCCTCACCATGGTCGTACCCTCATCCGGGTCCGCTAACTCTAGATAAGCATTCTCTTCAGCAACATCTGTCACAACTCGCAATTTTTGATATTTTAAATGACTATTTTACCCTTTGACTTTTTGGGTCCGACTTGACTTTTTGACTTTTTGACCTTTTACGGTCACATAAAAACGAATACCGCGTAGCTGGTAAATTTTTGAAACGTATTTAAATAATAAATCATGATTATTATTATTATCTCTCATTTACAAATTTATTTTTCAAACTTATTTGACTTGAAAACGAGAAGATATATATTATTTTAAGGTGACTTATAAAAAACGACCCGCTGAATCACCTTTTCACGACCCGGACTCTAAACCAATTTGATGTAAAACGACATTCCGAACAACTTTTCAGTTTTACCCGAGACTTGAAACCAAACAGAAAAGGACTAAAATAGCCTCACAAAATTTTGAACACAGCTCGTACCGACCCAAAAATAATTAAATTTATATTCAATGATCACTTTTTATTAAATAAAAATATTTAATAAATTATTTTACATTTTATTCAAAAGCGTTTATTTAAAAACGCGAACGTTCAAAATAAAGCTTCATTTTTACAAGACAAAGTTTGTCCGCGACACCCAATTGTACCTAATAAATAATAATGATCTTAAATAAATTTTATAAAAACATTTATAAAATATGGTCAAGTAAATACTCATTTTAATGGGAGAAACTGTTTTAAACGCAACGGTGAAATTTTAGTGTTTTAATTCAACCGTTAACTAGCCTAAACGAACCCCGAACCAATGTTTTACAAAAATATCACTTTTGGTCCCTCTAGTAATAATTTACAGCAGCACCCCTCAAGTATTGTGCAATGTACACTTTGTTTTAATACTTCCTAGTATATAAACAAACCTTAATAGGGTTTCTTTCATTTTAAACTAGCACTACACACACTTCTCCTCTCATTATTTTTCTGGCGCCGCACCACCATCTCCGGCGAGAACTCCGGCCAACAGCCGCCGCTCCTCTCCATCCTCTCCTCACCCCCGTAACCACAACAACATCATCACCCTCACGACCGTGACCACCTCGTCACCCCCATCTCCACCACACCATCACCACATCACTCTTGTCACCCTCACCATTGTCACCTCACCACAGTAACAAACACCACCAAGGGTGCGTTGGGTCTGACAGAAACCAACCACCAACAGGGTGCGTTGGTTTTGTGGTTATCACCACAGAGGGTGCGTTGGTTTTGTGAATATAAGCACTAGGGTGCGTTTGGTTTTGATAAACAGCCACGAGTGCGTTTGGTTTTCTCATCCATATCCACCTCATCACCACGGCCTCCACAGCCGTCGTGACTCAGTCGCGTACCACCACCACTTTACCCTCTTTAACTCGAGTTTGGTTGGTTATATATATTTTGTAAAAACTAATAATAAGTTGTGTGGTTGTGTTTGTGTTTAACTTGTTTCGTTTTGATTGATTTAGTATGGTTTTGTTCTCTTATTTCGGTCGATATACACGCTCATATGGGGTGTTTGTTTCTGGCTTTAAACTGCCCCCAAAGGGGTGTTTGGTTGCTGAGTTAATAGCCCAAAGGGGGCGTTTGGATTTGGGTTTAACAGCCAACAGGGGTGTTTGGTTTGTTGTTTAACAGCCCCTTAAGGGTGTGTTTGGTTTTACTATATATTGTTATTTATTTTGTCTAGTTAGATGTATATTGAAACGCGCGTATTTTTGCAACATGGAATGATTAAAAGAGGAAAACATTGAGTTTTGTGAAAATGGGAAACGTCGTATAAACGACTAGGTCACGCCGAAATTTATAAAAATTTATATACTTAGTATTTTTCGTTTAACACTTCTATTATTTTAGAAACTTGATTAAATGACAAAGTTATATAACTATAAGATTATTTATTTGTAATAATACAATAAATCGGTAAATAAACGAAAACTATACTTTTATAAACAAGACAACTAGTTTAGTTAAAACGCGTAACGAAATACTAAATTAGAAAATATTATCTTATAATTCCCGACTATAACTTTTGTAAAGTCTTTAAAAACGTCATTTATCTAATTCGTAACTTTAAAACGTGTGTTTACTTTTATGCAAGAACGTTTTATTAATTTAGTAAAGTGAATTTCGAAAACGTGTCGAATTATATTGTTACGATTATTTTTCTTACGTTTCTTAAATAATACGTGTAAAGTATTATATGTTGCGACTTATTCTTTTGTTTGTTTGTCTTTATTATATGATTCGCCACATGAATTATATAATTGTTTCTTTTTCATATGTAATATATACGGAATATATTACACACTCTGCGTTTGCTTTCCGGTTTATTTTATTTAACCAACCACCAAACTCATCCAACCTGAAACCCCAATCCTTTATCAGCGTGTCGCATTGACGTAACCAATTATCGGGGAACCCAAATTCATTATCCTAAGTAGTAGGATTTAGCCATTAAGATTAGATGCAACTTCTTGATCGAGCCGTTTCGTCTTCCATTTGTGTTGTGCTTATTATGGGCATTTCTGCAAGTTGCTCTGCAACATCAAGGTGAGTTCATAGTCTCGCATTTCAATCTTTTCAATGTTTTATAAACCCGCGAGGGGAATACATGCTCGTTTACAAACTTGTATATTTTACTACTGTACAATTACCTTTCAATACTTTGTGAGTTCATAACCCCACCTTTTCTCTTTTAATGGTTTTCATAAACTGTTTTCGGGGTGAGAATACGTGTTCGTTTTACTAAGTGAACTTATTGATTTCTACTACATAAGCGTTACATGACTATTTTTACTAAAGCTTGATTTGTTACTACATGATTTGAGATCGTTGAATACCTACCTTTGAAACCGATTGGTCCGTTAGATGAGCACCACAATTAGTCATCTTAAGTGTCTATAACTCTGGGAGCGGTGACACGATAGGTGTTTTCCTAATTGTAGCTATCACAGATTACTTTGGGGGTGCGCTTGGCTGATGGAGTGTGAGATTTTGGCCGATAGAGAGTTAAATATCACACTATATGGCCGACAGATACACTGTCCATGGCTCTATGCTACAACATGGAGATCCTTACATGTCTGAGTCTGTTAGTTCTAGACTCTAGATGTTATCTTGTGATAGATCTACGTGGACACCGGATGGACACGCAGAGCGCCTCAGCTCATTGGTTCCTTGGGTTACTTCAGTGTTTGGATTCTGCGGTGACAAAGTGATACTTTGGTTGATAATATATCTCATTAGGGTTGTTGCATTCTGCAGCCGTATACAAGTGGAGTTTGTGGAGCTGATTGGAGAACTCTATCGAAGAGTCTGGATAAGTTGGCTGTGACCACTCGGTGAGCTTTGTGGAGCCCAATATTATATCCTGTCATTTATATAATTTATTATCATAGGACGTACGGACGAATTGTATGTACAGACACTGGCAGTCACAATATAGTATGTTTTTATGCGAATATATGATATTTCTCTCATATACAGACATTAAAGTTCGCTTCTCAGTGGGGTATCCTTAGATGTAGTCGTTCGAGTCTACACTAGGTGTACACACACAGACTACTATAGAGACACGGGGACGGAATGTGAGATGTCTAGCGAGTTGAGTAGCGTCTGTGACAGAGGAGACACGAGTCTTGGGAGAGAGTAGAGTACACATGTTCACGTATTTGATCGGGTTCTGTCTCTCATGACTCTCACTGTCACAGACAATGATGTGGACTGAGCGTCACTCGTGGTGATCTTGTATTATTTTTCTATGATTTATACTTCTATTGTGTTGAATTTTTTAGATTGATAGCGTATGAGAGCCCGTAGTTCATCATATAGATTAGTGGTGCTTTGGGAGCTTTAGTGTCGTAGGAGGATTTTTAGTTTGTGGAGGTTGTTAGGGTTTTAGTGTGGTATTTAGGGTGTACAGATGGTAGTATGAGCTGAGTGTTATGGTTCAGTGTGAATAGTGGTATTTGGTTGGTATGGGTTTGTGGTATCTTCGTAAAGTAGAATTTGTGGGAAGGTGGTGTTGGGGGAGCATTGGGGGTGTGGTAGTGGTTGGTGATAATTTAGGGGAGTGGGAGGGGGGGCCGTGAGGGGGGTTTGGGAGGGGTATTGGGTGATTTGTATAGGGAGTGTTTAGTGGAGAGATTTTAAATTTAGTGTTAAGGGGGGGGGGCTTTTATTGGGTTGTGGAGGGATGATAGGTGGGAGTGTGATAAGAGGAGTTTTTTTGAGGAGGTGAGAGGTGAAGGTATTATGAGAGTGTGGTGAGAGTAGTAGTGGGTGGAGTGATATGTGGGCGTTGTAGAAGTGTTGGAGGGGTCATGATAGGATCTAAGTGATGTTCAGTAGACACATATGAGTCTTAGGGTCAGTGTGGATGATTGGTGTGTTTGTGGTAGCACCTTTGGATTGTTAAGGAGTGGGTGAAAGTAGGGATGTGTGCGAAATAGTGTAAGGGGACGTGCATGGTGATTATAGAAGGAGGAGGTGTAGTTGTGGGAGAACTTAGGGGGATCGAGAGTGTTTTGGTGGGGTGAGAGCGTCGAGTTGAGGTTGTGTGTGGGGTGTGTGGGGAGTTGAGTGGGGGGGATTGTGATGAGTATATGGGTGTGTCTATCTAGATATACGTGTGGGGTTAGGGGGGGGGTGGAGTGGTCTGGTATAGAGGGATGAATTGTGATGGACGCAGTGTGAGAAGTATGTAGGGTGGTGACTGATCGTCTGAGGGTTAGATGTATATGTTTTGTAGAGTATGAGTGCATTGTGGATTGAAGGGGTTAGAGATCTATCTATATGGGTTGGGATATGGTAGGAATCATTGTAGGGTAAAGATGGGAGGGGTTGTTATTTGTGTTTGTAGGTGGGGTTAGTATATGGGGAGGGGGAGAAGTGTGATGGAGGAGTGGTTGGATGAAGGGGTAGAGGAGGAGGGGTGTGTGGGGAGTGGGTGAGTTAAAAGATTAAGGTTTGATTGTGTTGTCTTTGATGGTTTAGCGCGTGTCGCAGGAGAGTTTGTTGTAGTGTACAGGGAGAGTGGGGAATCTGTATTTGTGTGTGAGCGGTATACTCAGTAGGGGGTATTACGGCTGGAGGGCAACGTTGAGAGGAGTGGAGAGAGTCTGGGATTTTTAGTGTGCTAGTGAATGATTGGATGATGGGTGGTACACACATTAGTTATGAGAACATTGATTGTGATCTCACCAGAGTATGTCTCGTGATGATTGAGGGATAGTAATTAGGTGAATCAGGTAGGGGTGACAGGTAGTTATTGGATGGATCACACATGGTCACAGGGTTGAGGGAGATATGTATGGGGAGGGATATGAGTAGTGTAAGTGTTGTTTGAAATAGATGATTTGATAAGTGTTTAATTTAGTTGTTTTATTTGGTGATAAGGTAAGAAGGGTTGGGTTTAGTTTATTAGGGATTGGGTGATTTATGTGGGTTTGTTTTTGGTTTTTGGTGGTGGTATTAGGGGGGAGGGGTTTTTGGTGGGTGGGTTGAGGTAGTTGATTTTTATAATAGTTTGATAGGGGGAAGTTGTAGTTAGGGTTTTTGATTGGGTTGGAATTTAGTGTGGGATGTATTAGGGGTGTGAAAGTTAAATTTTAGGATGTTTTTGTAATATTATATAGAATTTTGGGGTGTTAGTTTATTAGGTAAGTATATTAATAGTTTGTTGTTTTGGTGTGGATGGTGATAGGGTTGTTTGTTTTTGGGATTGTTTTGGGGGTTTAAGGTTTGGAGTTTATGTGGTTTTTAAGTTGTTGGGGTTTTTGGTGGGAATTAGTATTGGGTTTATGGTGGATATATATTTTTAAGTTATTTTTTTTATATTTTTTAGTTTTTTTTGTTGGTTTTTGGTTAATGTATTTTATAAGTAGGGTGGTGTTTTTTGTTTGATATTATTTGAGAAATTTTAGGGTTGGTAGATTAATTTTGTAAAATATATGTAAGTTACACTATTTTATAAAAGATTACTCAAAAGTTACACATATGGTCCTTGTGGTAATATTTTCATTTGTAACCCTTAACTATATTAAACATGTCACTTAATATTAAAGTTTTAATATAAATATAAATTTTTATATAATTTTTTTTTCATTTTATCATTTTATAAATATAAAAACACACACACCCCACTACATCTCTCTCTCCCCCTTCATCTTCTCCGGCCGGATTTCCGGCCACCGCCACGCCGCCGCCGCCGGAAAACTTTTCCGGCGGGCTTTTCCGGCCAAAACCAAAAGGGTTCCCCATCTCCCGATCTACCCGATCCACCAACTCACTCGCGGCCACGCGCCGTTCCCCCCCCCCCCTTCCGGCTGCCATAGCCGCCGCCACACCCCATCACCACTCCATCATCATCACATCCTCATCATCGTCATCATAGCACCATCATCACCATCATCACCATCATATCATCTCCATCACCACACCGAAACCACCACCACTCACCCACCGCCGCTGCCATCATCAACCCGTCACCACCACCCTCACCCACGCACCACCGCGACCATCTCACCACCGCTGCCCCACCTCCTCCTCCACGCCACCACCGCTGTTCAGCCCCGAAAAGGGTGAGTTGGGTTCGACAGTAACACCGCAGCGGGTGCGTTTGGCTGTGGTAAACCACCACATCGGTGTGTTGTTTTTCCAGACGCCATTAAGTGCCGTTTGAATAATGGGTTTCAATCTGCCTATAGGGGTGTTTGTTTCGCTGGTCAACGACCCGTAAGGGTGCGTTTGGGACAGCAGCTTTCGGGTGTGTTTGGTTAAGTGGTTAACAGCTTTCGGGTGTGTTTGGTTTATTTTATTTTTGTTTCTTATATTTGTCTGGTTTAAATATATATATAGAGACCCGCGAATAATTGCAACGGATTGATTAAAACAGAAAACGTTGGATTTTGTAAAAATGGGAAACGTCGTGTAAACGACTAGGTCATGCCGAAATTTATAAAAATTTATATACTTAATATTTTCCATTAAAATTTCTATTATTTTGGAAAACCGATAAAAGAACGAAATATAGTCTCAAGGTTATTAAATTGTAATGATACGATAAACCATTGAAGAAACGAAAAATATACTTTTATAAACAAGATAACTAGTTTAGTTAAAGCGCGTAACGAAATACTAAATTATAAAGTATTATTTTATAATTCCCAACTATAACTTTTGTAAAGTCTTTAAAACGTCATTTATCTAACTCGTAACTTTAAATCGTGTGTTTACTTTTATGCAAGGACGTTTTATTTATTTAGTAAAGCGAATTTCGAAAACTGTTCCGAATTATATATTGTTACGAATATAATTCCTAAACGTTTTTTTAAATATACGTGAAAAGTAATAATAGGTTGCGACTTATTCTCTCTTTTGTTTTGTCTTTCTTATATGATTCCCACATGAATTATATTATGTTTGTTTTTTCATGTGTAAATATTATACGGAAATTATATTACACACTCTGAGTTTGTTTTTCCGATTTATTTTATTTAAACCAACCATCAAACTCATCCAACCTGAAACCTCAATCCTTTATCAGCGTGTCGCGTTGACGTAACCAATTATCGGGGAACCCAAATTCATTATCCTAAGTAGTAGGATTTAGCCATTAAGATTAGATGCAACTTCTTGATCGAGCCGTTTCGTCTTCCATTTGTGTTGTGCTTATTATGTGCATTTCTGCAAGTTGCTCTGCAACATCAAGGTGAGTTCATAGTCTCGCATTTCAATCTTTTCAATGGTTTATAAACCCGCGAGGGGAATACATAGCTCGTTTACAAACATGTATATTTTACTACTTACAATTACCTATTCAATTCTTTGTGAGTCATACCCCACCTTTTTCTCTTTTAAATGGTTTTCATAACTGTTTTCGGGGAAATACCGTGATCGTTTACTAAGTGAACTTGATTGATTGCTACTACAATAACGTTACATGAACTATTTATACTAAAGCTTGATTGTACGTACAGTGAATTTGAGATCGTTTAATACCTACATTGAAACCGTGAATTTTGAACAACAGAATGTTTTACTAAGTACGACACAAGTGTTTTCTAAATTGTATGCTATCAATTACTGCCTGAATATTATTGCCTAAGTAGTCACTATATTGCCACTTAAGTCCCTACTTATCATGAACCGTTAATTGCTATTGTAGTAAGCGCGAGTGTTGTGGATAGATCTATCAGGACTGACAATCCCCACCTTTCCTTGGGTCACTAGTTTGATCAGGTGCATTTAACATTGGGAGTACTTTTAGGTTGTTGGCAAGCATCCTATACATTTGGGGCACAAACTTGTTAAGGTTTCGGTGTCATGAGCTTAGTGCAATAATACATGTTATATATTTAGACTTGGTGAAGTTTGTTTTCCCCGTGTTCTTACCTTCTTGTTTTGGACATCGATACGACTTAGTCACCATTAACTTCGATCTAGTGTCCAACATACTGAACATTACTAGATTTATTAAATCACTACTTGGATTTCAGATGGATTTCGGAAATAACACTTTTAAATGTTGTAACGCTACTTTTCTTACTACAACATTTCTTAAATTATTTCAATACTGCTTTTTACTTAAACCTATGAATTCACCAACATTATTGTTGACATTTTAGCATGTATTTTCAGGTTACGATTTTGCTAGTGGAGCATTGGGAGCATTCGAGTCGCGCGGATATATATTTTTGAAAGCTTAATAACTTGAATACTATTTGACAAACGTTTTGACAATGTTTTCTAATACATTATAAATGGAACCTATTTAACTCTGACATTTTTAATTAAATTGAATGTGACATTTTATTAAACGTCTCTTTTGAGGTCGTTTTCTGTGACTTGTGTGTATGGACTATGAAGTAGCACCCCATAGTGGTATTCCGCTGCGTTGTTGAAATTTCGGGGGTGTTACACAAAAGCATATTTGAATTTAACAAAAAGAAATCTATTTATTACTTCAAACTTAATATTTATGCAGTTGCAACCCTCGACCTTTTAGAAGGCCGCAACATCGGTTGTGAGCCGGCAAGATGCAGCAAACTTTTATCAGTCTCGGATTTTTATTCTTACTATGTGCTTTCTTTAGAAGGCTACCACATCGGTTGTGAACAGGCAAGAGGTAGTAAACTTTTATCAGCCCACAGCTTTTATTATTATTATAATATTTTTTTTAATTTTTTTTAGAAAGACTTCTTTTTGAAAAATTCAAGTATAAGTTTGAACTAAGACTAAAATTTTTGCTATATATTACATAAAAAATTGTTGATTTAAGTTTAATCTCCAAAAATAGCACGTATTATTATTCCGGTTAAGAGCTTATGGGAGAAAAAGCCACAAATTACATACATGAGCTCTTAAGATTTCCAACTAATCCTTGTTTAGCATCCCACTCATACTTAACTCTATCATTTTTCGTTCTTCGCGAATTTCCGCGAACGCTTAGCCTAAAAGTTAAGGAACAAGCTAGAGCTCAACACGCTCGATCGGGTCAAAATTTACTCTTATTCTACCCATCAGGAAAGTCAAAATTGTGAAAAAAACACTTATTTTATTTTTGAAAATTTTAAAACTTCATATTTTTGAAAATTTTGGTGGGAAAACGGGGTACGTGAGAACAACTGGCAAAAGTAGGTAAGATCATATCGAAGATATACTACCCCATACTAAAATTAAACATTGTCCTCAATGTTTCCTAGCCTAAGACTTAAAAACCCCATACTAGAACTCAAAAAGGTCGAATGCATAACTCAAGCCTGAAGAAAAGTATCAAAAAACAAAAAACTCAGCCCGTTTAACCAAGAGTGCTAAAAGATAAATGTTATTCGATAATAATTTTAGGATAATCGATTTTCCCCAAACCTAAGGGCAAAGCAAAGGCAAGATGCTCATGACCGGGTACAAAGACACCCGAACACGAGAGTCTTCAGAAAATTTTAGGGTCAATCCTGCAAACAATCACAAGTACAAACACAACAAGAATCGAACGAGTACAAGCCTCCTCACATCACAAAGAAAAAAGAAGATAGAAGGATAAGCATGGGGTGCCTCCCACGAAGCGCTTTGTTTTTGGTAACCCAGTCACATAGCTTGACTCGATCCCCGAATTCATTCGTCCTTGGAGAGAGTGTGGAGATCCTAGACTACCTTGGGTGGTAAGTCCTCTCCGAAGTAATGCTTCACGCGATGACCATTCAGCTTAAAGTTTAGACCATTGGGTTGAGATAACTCAATGGTTCCGTATGGAAAGACTTTGGTGATGGTGAAAGGTCCTGACCAACGAGTTTTAAGCTTTCTCGAGAATATCTTAAGACGAGAGTTAAAGAGTAAAACTCGATCAGTCGATAGGAAAATGAAATTTCCTAACTTTGACAAAAACGTCTTCGGCGAGTCCTTTAGGATAAGTAATTGATAGGTCTGCTAACTCTAAAGTCATCCGAGTTGGGGTAAGTTCCAGCAGGGAAAGCTTTTTCCAAATAGAAAGAGGCATAAGATTTATGCTCGCGCCAAGATCGGCCAAGGCGTGACATACATCCATTCCCGGGAAATTACATGGAATAAGAAACTTGCCGGGATCTCCAAGCTTTTCGGGAAGATTTTTGAGGAGCATCGCTGAGCAATTCTCGTTCAACGGTATCTTAGCTAACTCAAGCAACTTTTCCTTATTCATGAGCAAACTCTTAATCGTAGTAGCAAATCTCTGCATCAAAAGTAAAGCATCCGCGAAACTAATGTCGAAGCGCAAATCTTGAAAGATTTGGAAGATCTTCTCCATTTGATTAGAAGCTTTGTTACGGGACTTTTGATTATCACGTCGTAAAGGATTTGGAATATTTGGCTTAGGTAAACTCTGCGGAATATTGGATTCCGGAATGGGATTGGTTTTAGGTAAAGTCTTCGGAACATCGGATTCCGAAATAGAAATAGGGATAACCGGAAGTGGGATTTGAGCGGTACTTCCTTGGAAATTTGTTTGCTCTTTATCCGTTGTCTCCTCAGTTTCTCGTTCTACTACCTTTTTAGGAGAAAGATTAGTAGGAATCAAGGGTCCCTCATAAGCAACACCACTTCGAGTAGTGATCACTTTCATCTCACCCTTCGGGTTTGGAATGGTATTACTCGGAAGAGTACCCGAAGTTGAGGCTTGGTTTTGAAACAATCCACAGATCATGTTTTGCAAATTATTTTGAAAGGTAGTTTGCTGATTCATCATGACGGCTTGTTGAGATTTTATCATGTTTTGAATTTCATTCTTAAGGTCTCCTTTCAACGAATTGATTTGATTTTACATGTTTCTTAACATCTGATCATTATTCCTCTTGTAACTTGAAAAATCATTTAAAATTTCTTGTTGAACTTGATTATTAGGCACTTGAAACGGTTGGTTTTGAAATCCTTGGTTTTGAAAATTTGGAGCATGATTATTTTGAGCTTGAAAACCTTGATTTCCATGAAAATTATTTCCCGAAAATTATTCCCTTGAACTTGATTCTGATTAAACATATTTTGACCATTGTTTTGCACCGGAGCAAAACCTGGTGGTGCCATTTGATTACTAACACGGTTTGGAGGGTTAACTTGATTGTAAGTACCCGTGGTCGCACAAACACTAGCTTGATTGTTATCGGTAGCCAGACAATTATACCAAGAATGGGCACCACCACAAGTAACGCAAGATTCCTCAACCGCTTTAACCAGAGTAGGAGTGACAACTTTTTTAGAAACAATCTTGACTAAGGTCGAAAGTTGATCCACAGGCTTATCAATTCTCTCATCCGTTTTACTAGAAGTAGCATTCATCCTAGAAGCATTTGATCTATTTCGTGAATAACGAACTTTTGATTTATTCTCAATTATGTTTAAAGCCTCTCTAGTCGTCTTACTCAAAAGATTTCCACCCGCCGCGGCATTTAAGGAGTCTTGTTCATTCTCGTTTAAACCGTTATAAAAGGTATCAACTTGAGTTAACTCCGTAAATCCGTGATGGGGACAAGCTCTAAGCAACTCCTTAAATCGTTCCCACGCTTCACTAAAAGTTTCCTCAAATTTTTGTGTAAATCGAGAAATTTCATTCTTTAAGTGAGTGGTTTTCGAAGGAGGGAAAAATTGATTCACAAATTTGGTAACGAGATCCTCCCAAGTCAAGATTGAATTTGGTGGTTCTTTCTCGTACCAAGTTTTAGCGGCTCCCTCGAGCGAATATGGAAACATCATAAGCTTAATCACATCGTTAGGCACATTCCTAAATCGTAAAGTCGAGGTAATCCTTTTGAAACTATTAATATGAGCATGAGGATTTTCACTCTCACGACCGTAAAATGGATTCGCTTGAACCAATTGAAGCAAATTCGTCTTAATCTCAAAGTGATCTGCATTGATTTCTGGTAAAACAATAGCTTCTCCGTACCCTTCCGTGGGTGCTCAGAGTAGCTCTTCCATGGTACGTTCCGCCATTGGTGCAACGATAGTACGAAGCTCGGGTTCGACTATGTTTGGAGCACGTCCTTTGTTTCGACGTCTCGGAATGGTGACATTTGAATTATTTAGAAAATAGGAATTTCTAATGCGCATGCACTAAACAAAAGAAATGAGAAATAAAACGAGAAAAGAAATATTTTTGTTTACCGAATAATCAACAAACTTAGGGTAACTCTCTTAAGTAAAATAAATTTTACAAAAGAGGTGCGCCTTTTTCGTTAGTGACATAAACGGTAAAAAAAATTTAATCTTTGGTTTGGGAACTTATTGGTGGATAATACCTCAATTGAAGGTATTATTTGTTGGTGTTCTTTTTACCAACTTGTTAAAAAATTCTATATCCACAAATTAACGTGAAGAATCGAAAAATCCGAAATAACAAATATTTTTGTCTTTTTGTTTTTTATCTTTTACTTATACTAAAAAGAAAAGAAAAAAAAATTATTTTTTTTACTTATTATATATTTTTTTATATTTTTGATTTTCTTAAAAGCGTAACTTTCGAAGACGAAAGGTTCTCCAAATCACGATCGACAAACTTCAAACGAAAGAATCTTAATCACAAATCTCCGGCAGCGGCGCCAAAAATTGATCGTAGTAAAATAATATATAAGTATAGAAAATTACCAAACTACCCTTGAGGACAAAGGTCGTAAGGAAAATTCTCACACTTATATATAATAATACGTATATTTACCGGTAAGTGATTACCGGGTCGTTAAGTCCCAATGATTTGTGAAATTGAGACCACGTTTGTTGCTTGGACAATGATTCGAATTGGTTCGAAAATGATTTGTTTTCTGAAATCCTAAAAGTAAGCAAATTAAAGGACAATTAAACTTCACCTTTAATAACAGGAAATTAAACTTTAACAAAAAAGCAAAACGGGAACCCTAAACTGTGATTAAAAACTCTAATTTTCCAAAATTAAACCTAAAATGAATTTTTCTTTTTTAATAGACTCTAATTGACTAAAAAGTAAGTTTAAAAAAAACTAGAACAAAAATGGAGTTGAAATGAGCTTAAAAACACGAAAAACGTGAACGGAAACGAATCCCGTTCCTTAAAATTTGAAATTTTATAATTTTAACCCTACGTAAGTAAAACTATTTGTCCTACGAACTATATGAATAAAGAAAATTTTCTAAAAAAGAATTATATTTTTTTGATTATTTTTCTATTTTTATGAATTTTTAAAGTTTTTAATAAAAATAAATGTTTAAAAATACTAAACTAAATATAAAAATCCTGGAAAAATTATAGAAAATAGCTTGAACTAAGACAGACCTAGGAAAAATAAACTTGGTTACACAGCTTATCGAATAAGCTGTGTAATAAGCTAAAACAACTTATTAACTAAAAAGGCAAAAACGTATACAAATAATAAATCTTGTGAATCTATAATGAAAAAGACCCCAAGGCACGTTGGTAGTGAGTGTGTGGTGTTGTGTTGTTATAAAGGTTGAGGATGTTGAGGTCGGGGGTTCGAGCCTTGCTCACCCCCGATTTCCATCTTCTCTTTTTTTTTGAAAACTTATAAAAAAAAGTTGTAAATAAGCTACAAACTAACAACTTTTGTGAAAGAAAATTTTTTGAAAGCTAAAAAATAAGCTGAAAAGAGACTTTTTAAAATAGAAATGCTAAACTACTTCTTTTTGGTTTTTTATAAAATTCTAGAACTTAACAAGCAGAAATAAGCTAAGGCAAGGACCAAATAAGCTACTACTAACCTAAGACAAACCTAATAAGGAAGTTTAGAAAGAAATAAGCAAAAGGAAACAACACATGAGCTAAAAATCCAAATAAGCTTTAATATGAAAACTACAAACCAAACATACCCTAGGCAGACTTTGAGCTTAAAATTAAGCTAACTAACAAGAACTTTAAGCAAAACAGCTTATACCTACTTAGAGCTTATCCTAAAGACTACTTAAAAATGCTTTTGAAACTATTTTGAAAATCAATAAGGCTGAGAAAAAGCTAACTGAAAAAGGACATGCAGGCAGACTACTCTATTTTTTGGTTTTTGAAAATTTATGAAAGAGGAAAAAGACAGTTTTGCAGACTAAATTTATATAAGCTAATAAACTTTTTAAGCAAGAAAAACACTTAAACTATATAGATTTACCTATAAAATACTTGTGCACAAAATTTCAAAAGCTAAATCCTACTTTTACCTAATGAAAATTGAATTTGAAAAAAGAAATTTTAGCAGTTTAAACCGCTGATGCAGTTTGCACTTTTTTAAACCAAAACTCAAAATCAACAATTGCAGGCCTAATGACTTGTTTTATAACCTTAAAACAAAAGCAATTTGAGTGCTACCAATAACCAGAAGAGACTTAAGCTAGATATGCTACTATGAAAGATTTAATGATCACAGGATCAAAGTATTAACTAGAAAATATATGAAAACTTGATTAAACCTACAAGCTACTCTAAATCCTGCTTATATAAACCTATCAACTAATATTATAAGCAACAGATAAGCTATTTCTAACAATCACAAGCTAAAAATAAGCATAATTAAGCAAATAAGCAGTAAAATAGTAATTGAGCAAAAAATTAAAAAGAGTAAGAGTACCTTTGTCCTTTGCTTAAACAAGGACTGGAATGCTCAAATGAGCTTATTCTACAAGCTCTAGCTTATTGTTAATAAGCCAGTATAAGTCCTATGAACTCTTCCCTTTCTAGTTCATCATCCAAAAGCTTCCAAGTCCAATTTAGCGAAAGGTACTTAAGCTGGTTTTAAGGTTTAAGTATGTTTAAAGCTTATTAGAGCTCAATTACAAGCTTAGAGACTTGTAAGAGCTTATGAGAGCTTGTTGTGAGCTTATGAAATAATAACATAACATTTGAAGAGGATTAAGAGCTTATAAGAGAAAACAGCTTATAAAACTTGAAATTTTGATTTTATTAATAACTAAGAGAGATTACAATGCTTTGGAATGAATTTACAAAGCTTAAAAGAAAATTTATATTTTTCACTAAAAATTATAAAAGAGTCATATTTAAACTAAAATTATGCAGGAAAATAAGATGAAGATTTGAGGAGTGGCTTGCTATTTATAGGGTCCAGGAGAAACTTCTAGGTCTGAGGTCTCTGCACATGCTCCTTTAAATCCTGGCCTCAATTATTAGTAATGATTGGATCATGATCTAGACCGTTGATCACATCAAGCTCACACGGATTTGCAGCCAGTGGCAAGACCGTGATGTGACACTAGGTGCTTCTATTGTGAGTGACCTGAGTGTAAAATTCCTTCCTCTTTTGCTTTCTTTTACTTTGTCTTCGTGTGTCACATCAAAGCTGGTTGGGACCAATGAGAACATTTTGATGAACGTTTTTACCCTGCCAACGTGTACTTTCACCCTTGAATTACCCAATCGTGTGGCCAATTTGTATTTGCCCTATGATATTAACCCTTGGTTAAACCTTGGAGACGATGAACAGTAACAACGAGAATTCCCGCGTAAATTCCTTTTATAAAAGGAAATATTTGACTTTTCCTTTATTACCCGGGGCGAAAAAAAGTTTGACTTTGGGCTTTTTATAAAAGGAATGCGCCATGGGATGGAATTGGGCCCGGGCTTGGAATTATTATAAGGAATTAATGGGTTTTAACTCTTTTAGTTATAAGAGTTAACACCGTTAAGGCTTTAAGGATTGTTTTTGTAATTTGGCTAACTTTGAGGGACTGGTTTGGTATTTTTGGGATTTTTGTCATTTAGTGTTGACCATGTTTGACTGAAGGTTGACTTGAGTTGACCATTGACCTTTTATATAGCATTTTCCCGGCTCTTTGCGTGCTCTTCCATTCCCGTGTTCATGTTTGCCCGGTTTTAACCATTTTTTAAAGATTTTTGCAATATCCGCACCTACACAATCACAAAGACAAAACAAGCAATATTCAAGCATTTAAAGCACAATTTTGTCTTTTTAGGGCCATTTTTGATATAAAACGGATATGTGTTTTCACACATATCACCTACCATCAAATTATCCTAAGTGATCTATGGTATTAAGAATGGTAACAGGACACCCAAATGGTTTCATAAAACTTAAAGTTGGGTTTCTACCATGAAAAAGTTCATAGGGGTGTTGTTATGAGGCTTAACTACTAAACACTCTATAATGCACATAGCAACAGTATTAAACTGCATTTTTTGCCAAAAAGTAGTTTGCAACTTAGAATCAGCTAAGCGTAGTCCTTGCAGCCTAATTAGTGTCCTATTTCTCGTCTAAGCAACTCTATTTTTTTAAGGATTTTCTAACTACACTATATTGTCTCAAATACCCTAAATCTCAAAAACTGATTCATCTCTTATTTTTTGAACTCGACTCATTATCAACATCCAATCACCTTTAACCTTGTGATCTACTAGGATTCTTCTATCCCAAATATAAAGGGACTTGAAGTATGCCACTAAGTCCTCATCTTTAGTAAGCTAAAAGAAAACCATGTAAACCTACTGAAATCACAGCTATGACAACTATTAGGCTAATAACATTTTTTCACAAGACTTTTTATAAATGTTGGACCAAACAAGTCCATATGTTAAGAAATATAAAGGAAGACTGATTGAGTTCTCTATTTTGGACTTACAAGAGGCTCTGTGCTGCTTTCCCTTTTGACAAGCAACACGGTTTTGATCATTTTCAAAACTTTAGAAGGTTAAACTCTTACAATATTTCCCTTACCAATTTGTTTAAGGTTTAAATTATTTAAGTGTACCTAGCATCTATGCCCAATAGTTTAGATTCATTAGATGTGCCTTTTGTAAAAAGGCAAGTTAAAACCTCTTTTAGAAACTATACAATTTAAATCAACGACTATACATATTGTGTCTTTCTATGAACTCTAAGTAAAACTTGACTTTCATCAATTTAACTTAAAATTTGGAGAAATAACCAATACATTCAGTAATGTATTAAAAAGAACACTATTCTTTTTTCAAACAATTGTGAGACACTAAAAGATTAAACTTTTAACTCTTCAAAAAATACACATTTTCAAAATCTAGGATTACTATTTTAAAGAATCCTTTTTCCTGTGATTTTCCCTCCCTTAGGGTTACCTCAAAAGCAACATATACTCCCATCTATCACATCATAGACTGAAAATAGGACATGTTCCCTGTCATGTTCTTGAGCATGCCACTATCAATCCCTCCATGATCTTGTAAATCATTTGTGGATTGCCCCTGCACATTAGATAAGAAAATTAGTTTCTTTTGGAGACCCAAGCCATCACTGACTTGGATCTTCCATGTGCATCAATATAATCAAACTTATTTAGGGTGATTGATGCACTGTTGTGTTTAGAAATATGGTCTAAAACTTTAGTCTTTGGTTACCAAACCCAAAAGTTGAGCTTAACACATAACATTATTTCCCTTAACAGCCATTAACTACTAGCTTTTGGCCTAGCAGCCATTACACAACTACTTGCTTTTGGCCTAGTAGTATTAACATTTTTATCCTTAACAGTATTAAACCTCTGATTAAAATTACTGTTTTTAAATGTTGCATCCTTGTGAATGGGCCTATTAACAGTTGAATATGCTTTTTTAGAATGATATGACATTGGTCTAGCAGTATTCACTGTTGTTTTTGTGTGAGCATCATTAACTTGTCTAGCAGTATTAACTGATACTATGCTAGACTTCATTAGTACTACTCTTGGAACCATGTTCTTTTTAGCACAGGGGTGCAGTCCTTATTTAAGGCAAAGTTTTGAATGATTTCACCCATTTGATCATAGTTTCAAATAGGTTTTTAACCATCCCTTTGTTTTTGAAACTGTTTATGATGGTAATTGCAATCAACCTGCAAATGATCAAAACTTCGACACACACATAACAGGCCTTATTAAACATCTCAAAATTGCTTCCTAATCTTTGAGACATCATATTGTTCCAATTTCTTTAATTACGTCTTGGACTGTGAGTGTTTTGCCTATGTTTCTAAACTTGTTTAATAGTTTTCCTAGTGGTTTTCTCTTGTTGCTTAGGTTTAACAAACTCTATCTTAGAAATACTAGGCTTAACTGTTTTCTTCTCAGTTTTAGTTTGAGACACATTTTCTTCATCACTATCTGACACCCAATCTTTAATAATTAGAGAATCATCAGACTTCCTAACTACCTTAGACACTTCTTCATCAGACTTTTTGTTCTCAATTACAGGCTTATTAACAAACTCATCTAAACCAGTAAAAGACAAGTCAGGTGTTGGAGGCATGAAGTTTCCTGTGTAGGGAGGTGGAACTGCATTATAGCCTAAGCCTTTCTTGCAGTTGTCAACAATCTGACTTTCTATGAGTTTGTTTAAGCTTTTAGATGCATTTTTAAATTTGTCTACATTAAATTGAATTCCATCTTTTTCTTTTTGAGCTATTCTAGTTTCTTCTTGAGCTCTCTGTAGCTATATCTTTACATTCAATTTCAAATTTTAAGAACCATTATATCTTGTGATAAATAGACTTATTTGCTTAATAAACTTCAAGTTTATATCTTCACTGACCTAATCCTGACTTATATAATTAAATACATTACTTAGATTTCTTAAAATCTTTATGTAGTTGATCATATTGAGATTTAAGTGTTTCAATAGTTTTTAAACAAGATTTTGAACAATTTGAATTTTTAGATACCTCTAAGTCAGAACTTGAAGATGAGTAAGCCATAAGTGAATAATTAGGTCATTCCTCTGCCTAATCACTCCAGTCATACCCACCAAGACCATCACATGACACCAAAGCTGTGGAAGTGGATGTTTCCACAGGCACAGTCCTTCTTGTGCTTTCCTTGTTCTTGTAGTCTTGATTTCTTGGAGCTCTGCATTCTTTAGCAAAATGTCCCTTCTTGTGGCAGTTGTAGCACTCCACTTTGGACTTATCAAAGCCAACAGACTTATTGGCCATTGATAAGTTAGCCTTACTATCAATGGCAATAAGTCTGTTGACTTTGATAAGTCCAAAGTGAAGTGCAACAACTGCCACAAAAAGGGACATTTTGCTAAAGAATGCAAAGCTCTAAGAAATCAAGACTACAAGAACAAGGAAAGCACAAGAAGGACTGTGCCTGTGGAAACATCCACTTCCATAACTTTGGTGTCATGTGATGGTCTTGGTGGGTATGACTGGAGTGATTAGGCAGAGGAATGACCTAATTATTCACTTATGGCTTACTCATCTTCAAGTTCTGACTTAGAGGTATTTAAAAATTCAAATTGTTCAAAATCTTGTTTAAAAACTATTGAAACACTTAAATCTTAATATAATCAACTACATAAATATTTTAAGAAATCTAAGTTAATGGTTTTAGCTTATAAGTCAGGATTAGAGTCAGTAGAAGATAAACTTGAAGTTTATAAGGCAAATAAGTCTATTTATTCACAAGATATAAAGGTCTTAAAATTTGAAATTGAATGTAAAGATATAGCTACAGAGAGCTCAAGAAGAAACTAGAAATAGCTCAAAAAGAAAAAGATGGAATTCAATTTAATGTAGACAAATTTGAAAATGCATCTAAAAGCTTAAACAAACTCATAGAAAGTCAGATTGTTGACAACTGCAAGAAAGGCTTAGGCTATAATGCAGTTCCACCTCCCTACACAGGAAACTTCATGCCTCCAACACCTGACTTGTCTTTTACTGGTTTAATATAGTTTTGTTATAATAAGCCTATAATTGAGAACAGAAAGTCTGATGAAGAAGTGTCTAAGGTAGTTAGGAAGTCTAATGATTCTCTAATTATTGAAGATTGGGTGTCAGATAGTAAGGAAGAAAATGTGTCTCAACTAAAACTAGAATAAAACATAAGCTATAATTTCTAAGATAGCGATTGTTAAACCTAAGCAACAGGGGAGGAAACCCTAGAAAACTATTAAACAAGTTAGAAACAGAGGCAAAACACCACAGTCCAAGACGTAATTAAAGAAATTGGAACAATATGATGTCTCAAAGATTAGGAAGCAATTTTGAGATGTTTAATAAGGCCTGCTATGTGTGTGTCGAAGTTTTGATCATTTGCAGGTTGATTGCAATTACCGTCATAAACTGTTTCAAAAACAAAGGATGGTAAAACCTATTTGAAACAATGCTCAAAGGGTGAATCATCAAAACTTTGCTAAAAAGACTCACCCCTGTGCTAAAAAGAACATGGTTCCAAGAGTAGTACTAATGAAGTCTAGCATAGTATCAGTTAATACTGCTAGACAAGATTTTATTTTTTTTTTTTTTTTTTTTTTTTTTTTTTTTTAAATGAGCTCACACAAAAACAACAGTGAATACTGCTAGACCAATGTCATATCATTCTAAAAAAGCATATTCAACTGTTAATAGGCCCATTCACAAGGATGCAACATTTAAAAACAGTAATTTTAATCAGAGGTTTAATACTGTTAAGGATAAAAATGTTAATACTACTAGGCCAAAAGCAGTAGTTAATGCTGCTAGGCCAAAAGCAGTAGTTAATGCTGTTAAGGGAAATAATGTTATGTTGTTAAGGCCTCAACTTTTTGGGTTTGGAAACCAAAGACTAAAGTTTTAGACCATATTTCTAAACACAACAGTGCATCAATCACCCTAAATAAGTTTGATTATATTGATGCACATGGAAGACCAAGTTTTCACCCCCCCCAAGTGGGGGGGAAAATTGGGCCCCTTGGGGTCTCCAAAAGAGCACTAATTTTCTTATCTAAATGTGCAGGGCAATCCCAAATGGATTTACAAGATCATGGATTGATTGATAGTGGATGCTCAAGGAACATGACAGGGAACATGTCCTATCTTACAGACTATGAAGAGATAGATGGAGGATATGTTGCTTTTGGAGGTAACCCTAAAGGAGGGAAAATCACAGGAAAAGGTACCATTAAAACTAGTAATCTAGATTTTGAAAATGTGTATTTTGTGAGAAGTTTAAAGTTAATCTCTTTAGTGTCTCCAAATGTTTGATAAAAAGTAATAGTGTTCTTTTTAATACCATTGATGTATTGTTTTATCTCCAATTTTAAGTTAATTGATGAAAGTCAATTTTTACTTATAGGTTCATAGAAAGAACAATATGTATAGTGTTGATTTAAATAATATAGTTTCTAAAAGAGGTTTAACTTGCCTTTTTACAAAAGCCACATCTAATGAATCTAAACTTTGGCATAGAAGGCTAGGTCACTTAAATTTTAAAACCATAAACAAATTGGTTAAGGGAAATCTTGTAAGAGGTTTACCTTCTAAACGTTTTGAAAATGATCAAAACCGTGTTGCTTGTCAAAAGGGAAAGCAGCACAGAGCCTCTTGTAAGTCCAAAATAGAGAACTCAATCAGTCTTCCTTTATATTTCTTACATATGGACTTGTTTGGTCCAACATTTATAAAAAGTCTTGTGAAGAAAATGTATTGCCTAGTTGTCATAGCTGATTTCAGTAGGTTTACATGGGTTTTCTTTCTAGCTACTAAAGATGAGACTAGTGGCATTCTTAAGTCCTTTATATTTGGGATAGAGAATCTAGTAGATCACAAGGTTAAGGTGATTGGATGTGATAATGAGACCGAGTTCAAAAATAAAGAGATGAATCAGTTTTGTGAGATGAAGGGTATTTTGAGACAATATAGTGTAGTTAGAACTCCTTAAAAAAATAGAGTTGCTTAGAGGAGAAATAGGACACTAATTAAGGCTGCTAGGACTACGCTAGCTGATTCTAAGTTGCCAACTACTTTTTGGGCAAAAGCAGTTAATACTGCTTGCTATGTGCAAAATAGAGTGTTAGTAGTTAAGCCTCATAACAACACCCCTATGAACTTTTTCATGGTAGAAACCCAACTTTAAGTTTTATGAAACCATTTGGGTGTCCTGTTACCATTCTTAATACCATAGATCACTTAGGATAATTTGATGGTAGTTGATATGTGTGAAAACACATATCCGTTTTATATCAAAAATGGCCCTAAAAAGACAAAATTGTGCTTAAAATGCTTGAATATTGCTTGTTTTATCTTTGTGATTGTGTAGGTGCGGATATTGCAAAAATCTTTAAAAAATGGTTAAAACCGGGCAAACATGAACACGGGAACGGAAGAGCACGCAAAGAGCCGGGAAAATGCTATATAAAAGGTCAATGGTCAACTCAAGTCAACCTTCAGTCAAACATGGTCAACACTAAATGACAAGAATTCCAAAAAAAAATACCAAACCAGTCCCTCAAAGTTAGCCAAATTACAAAAACAATCCTTAAAGCCTTAACGGTGTTAACTCTTATAATCTAAAAAAAGTTAAAACCCCATTAATTCCTTATAATAATTCCAAGCCCGGGCCCAATTCCATCCCATGGCGCATTCCTTTTATAAAAAGCCCAAAGTCAAACTTTTTTCGCCCCGGGTAAAAAAAGGAAAAGTCAAACATTCCTTTTATAAAAGGAATTTACGCGGGAATTCTCGTTGTTACTGTTCATCGTCTCCAAGGTTTAACCAAGGGTTAATATCATAGGGCAAATACAAATTGGCCACACGATTGGGTAATTCAAGGGTGAAAGTACACGTTGGCAGGGTAAAACGTCATCAAAATGTTCTCATTGGTCCAAACCCACTTGATGTGACACACGGGCAAAGTAAAGAAAGCACAAGAGGAAGGGATTTTTACACTCAAGTCACTCACAAAAGAAGCACACTAGCTGTCATATCACGGATTGCTACGGTGGCAATCCGTGTGAGCTAGATGTGATCCAACGGTCTATGATCTTGATCCAATCATTGCTAATAATTGAAGGCCAGGATTTAAAGGAGCGTGTGCAGAGACCTTAGACCTAGAAGTTTCTCCTAGTCCCTATATATATCAAGCCACTCCTCAAAATCTTCATCTTCTTTTCCTGAAAATTTTTAGTTTAAATATGCTCTTTTGTAATTTTTAGTGAAAAATGTAATTTTCTTTTAAGCTTTTGTAATTCATTTTCCAAAGCATTGTAATCTCTCTTAGTTATTAATAAAATCAAAATTTCAAGTTTTATAAGCCATTTTCTCTTATAAGCTCTTAATCCTCTTCAAATGTTATGTTATTATTTCAAAGCTCACAACAAGCTCTCATAAGCTCTTACAAGTCTCTAAGCTTGTAATTGAGCTCTAATAAGCTTTAACATACTTAAACTCTAAAACCAGCTTAAGTACCTTTGCTAAATTGGACTTGGAAGCTTTTGGATGATGAACTAGAAAGGGAAGAGTTCATAGGACTTATACTGGCTTATTAACAATAAGCTAGAGCTTGTAGAATAAGCTCATTTGAGCATTCCAGTCCTTGTTTAAGCAAAGGACAAAGGTACTCTTACTCTTTTTAATTTTCTGCTCAATTACTATTTTACTGCTTATTTGCTTAATTCTGCTTATTTTTAGCTTGTGATTGTTAGAAATAGCTTATCTGTGCTTATTATACTTAGTTGATGCTTATTTAGTTAAATTTTAGCTTAAAACTCATTTTTAGTTGTTTTTCTTCATAAACGGTTAAAACTACCAAAAAAATAATCATATCTTATATTAAATTCTTAATTATACTTAATTTTTGTTGATCACTGCTTATTTGTCTTAAATATGTTTAGTTATCAATCTATTTTTGCTTTTTTATAGCTTATTAGGGTCTGATTTAGTTTTTAAGTTGCAATTCAAAAATTAAAGGGGTGTTTGGCATTAGACTGTTTTAGCTTAAAATAAGCTCAAATTAAGCTCAAATTAAGCTCAAATTTGGTAGTTAGTTTAGTTTCAGCCTATAATAGCTTAATTAAGTCTTAGTTTTTCATTTCTCAGCTTAAATCATTGAATGCAACTTATTTTTTCTTTTTATCATTTTTTTTCAAAAAGTAGTTAAACAGTAACAGTCCTTTTCCAAAATAGCTTTTTCTAGAGGCTAAATAAGCTTCAAAAATGATTTTAATAAGCTGTTTTAATAAGTGTATCCTAGAGTCCCGTCAATTTTAGGATTAGCAAAGTTTTTTTAGCTTAAGGTTCAGTTTTGAGGTTTAAAATTAAGCTTAAAGTAGCTTGTGTAGGGGCTGCACTGACTCAGCATAGCTGAGTCAGTCTCATTAGCTTATTGAGCAATAAGCTCTTTTGCTCTCAGTTTTTTTTTTGTTTTAGCTTTAAGTGTTTGTTTTAGTTTAGTTTAGTTTTTTTTTAAGTTTTAAGATTGCTTATTAGCTTAAGTCCTAGCTAACAGTTAGTTTTTTAAGTTTTTCTTTAAAATTAAGTTGCTGTCAAATTAAGCTGTTTCCAGCTTATTCTTTAAGTTTTAGAAAAAAGTGCTTTTGTTAAAGTTGATAAGCTCAAGCTTATCAACAACTTTGTTCTTTAAGTTTTCAAAAAAAAAAGGGAACTAGGGAAGCCCGGGTGAGCAAGGCTCGAACCCGGGACCTCTACCCAGTTCAACCCTTTTAACACACACTCTACCAGCCCTTGGGTCTTATTCGTTATACACTTACACAATTTATTCTTTATACATATTTAGCCCCATTAAGCCTAAGAAGCTCTTATAGCTTATTTCATGGCTTATTCTATAAGTTGTGATATCAAGCTTATTTTTCTTAGGATCTAATTTGTTCAAGCTATTTTCGGTATTTTTTTCTAGAATTTTTATAGATAGTTTAGTATTTTTAAACATTTATTTTCATTAAAAACTTTAAAAAATCATAAAAAATTAAAAAATAATCAAAAAAATATAAATCTTTTTTAGAAAATTTTCTTTTATCGTTAAGTTTATAGGAAAATTAGTTTCGCTTTCGTAGGGTCTAATTTGCAAAATTTTGATTTTTAAAGAACGGGATTCGTTCCCATTCTCGTTTTTCGTGTTTTAACGCTCATTTCAACTCAGTTTTTATTCTAGTTTTCTTTAAACTTACTTTTTAGTCAAATAGAGTCCATTTAAAAATAACAATTAATTTAGTTAATTTTAGAAATTTAGGGTTTATTGACCTCCGTTTATGGTCCCCGTTTGCGTTTTTAGCTAAAAGTTGGTCCCGTTAATTGTCCTCGTGCTTTTAATTGTTATAATTGCTTATTAATATTGTAAAAAGTAGATAATCAAACCAACTTTTGTTTCCAATTCAAATCATTGTCCGAACATTAAACGTGGTTTCAATTTCACAAATCGTTGGGGGATAACGACCCGGGAATCACACTTCCCGGTTTATATACGTATTATACTATATATATTTGTGAAGATTTTCTTTTTACCTTTGTCCTCAAGGGTAATTTGGTAATTTTCCATTATATTAGATATTTTATATTTTACGTATACATAATTGCTATATCAATTTGGCGCCGTTCCGTAAGATTGTGATTAAATTCTTCGTTTGAAGTTTGATGAATCGTGTTTTGGAGAACCTTACGTTATCAAAACTTACGCTTTTAAAAAAAATCAAAATTTTTTTTAAAAAAATAAAAAGTAAAAAATAATTTCTTTTCTTTTAGTATAAAGTAGAAAGATAAAAACAAAAAAATAAAAAAATATTTGCTCTTTCGATTTAAAAAGTTACAAAGTTGTAAAAGAACACCAACAAATAATACTTCAATTGAGTATATCCATAATAAGTTCCCAACTCGAATTAAAGATTTAAAAACTTACCATTTGTGTCACTTACGAGATACGGCTCACCTTAAAAAAGTAAAAATTTTAAGAGCTACCGCAAAGTAAGTTTGATTATTTTGTTTAAGTTGTCTTTCTCATTGTCCGTTAAAATTAGATTGTGAATAAACTTTTGAAAAACCAAAAATATTATTCTATTATTTTTCTATTCCTTTAAAATAGAGCATGCGCACTAGACGTTATAAATATACCTAATAAACAAACGTCACAATTCCAAGACGTCGGGAAGACAAGTTGTTCTAACATAAGACAAAAAAAAACCCGAGATTCAAACTATTGTTACACCAATGGCAGAACGTACCAGGGAGGAGCTACTCCGTGCCCCACGGAAGGGTACGGAGAAGCTATTGTTTTACCATAAATCAATGCCCGAACAATTTGAGAATTAAACGAATTTTGGTCTTTCATTTGGTTCAAGCTAACCCATTTTACGGTCGTGAGAGTGAGAATCCTCATGCTCATATCAATAGTTTCAAAAGGATTACTTCGACTTTACGATTTAGGAATGTGCCTAACGATGTGATTAAGCTTATGATGTTTCCATATTCGCTCGAGTGAGCCGCTAAAACTTGGTACGAGAAAGAACCACCAAATTCAATTTTTACTTGGGAGGTCTCGTTACCAAGTTCGTTAACCAATTTTTCCCTCCTTCGAAAACCACTCACTTAAAGAATGAAATTTCTCGATTTACACAAAAAATTGAGGAAACTTTTAGTGAAGCATGGGAACAATTTAAGGAGTTGCTTAGAGCATGCCCTCATCACGGATTTACGGAGTTAACTCAAGTTGATACCTTTACAATGGTATAAAACGAAAAATGAACAAACTCCTTAAATGTCCGCGGCGGTGAAAACTTCTGAGATAACAACGACTAGAGGAGGCTTTAAAACATAACTAAGAAAAATTCAAAAGTTCGTTATTCACGTAATTAGATCATAAGCTCTAGGAAGAATGCAACTTCTAGTAAAACGATGAGAGAACTATAAGCATTGTAGATCAACTTTCCGGACCTATCGAAAATTGTTTCTAAAAAGTTGTCACTCCCGCTCCGGTTAAAGCGATTGAGGAATCTTGGTGTACTTGTTGGAGGTGCCCAATCTTGTATAAAATTGTCTGGCTACCGATAACCAATCCCAGGCTAGTGTTTGTGCACTACGTGTACTTACCAATCAGTTAACCCTCCAAAACAATGTTAGTAAACAAATGTGCACCAACAGGTTTTGCTCCGTTGCAAAACAAGGTCAAAATAGGTTTTAATCAGAATCATGTCAAGGAATAATTTTAATCGGGAATAATTTTCTGAAATCAAGGTTTTCAAAAATCAAAATAAATCCAGCTCCAAATTTTCAAAGCTAAGGATTTCAAAACAACCTTGCAAGTGCCTAATAATCAAGTTTCAACAAGATATTTCAAATGAATTTTTCAGTTACAAGAGGAATAATATCAATGTTAGAGAACATGCAAAGTCCAATCAACTCGTTGAAAGGAGACCTTAAGATAAATTCAACACCATAAAATCTCAACAAGCCGTCATGATGAATCAACAAACCACTTTTCAAAATAATTTGCAAAACATGATTTGTGGATTGTTTCAAAACCAAGCCTCAACTTCGGGTACTCTTCCAAGTAACACAATCCCAAACCCGAAGGGTGAGATGAAAGCTATCACTACTCGAAGTGGTGTTGCTTATGAGGGACCCTCGATTCCTACTAATCCTTCTCCTAAAAAGGTAGTGGAACGAGAAACCGAGGAGACAACGGATAAAGAGCAAACAAATTTCCAAGGAAGTACCGCTCAAATCCCACCTCCGGTTATCCTCATTTCTATTCCGGAACCTGATGTTCCGAAGACTTTGCCTAAAACCACTCCCATTCCGGAATCCGATATTCCGAAGAGTTTACCTAAGCCAAATATTCCATATCCTTCACGACGTGATGATCAAAAGTCCCGTGACAAAGCTTCGAATCAAATGGAGAAGATCTTCCAAATCTTTCAAGATTTGCGCTTCGACATTAGTTTCGCGGATGCTTTACTTTTGATGCCAAGATTTGCTCCTACGATTAAGAGTTTGCTCATGAATAAGGAAAAGTTGCTTGAGTTAGCTAAGATACCGTTGAACGAGAATTGCTCGGCGATGCTCCTCAAAAAGCTTCCCGAAAAGCTTGGAGATCCCGGCAAGTTTCTTATTCCATGTAATTTCCCAGGAATGGATGTATGTCATGCCTTGGCCGATCTTGGCGCGAGCATAAATCTTATGCCTCTTTCTATTTGGAAAAAGCTTTCTTTGCCGGAACTTACACCAACTCGGATGACTTTAGAGTTAGCGGACCGATCAATTACTCGTCCTAAAGGAGTCGCCGAAGATATTTTTGTCAAAGTTGGGAATTTCCATTTTCCTACCGACTTTGTTGTTGTCGATTTCGAAGCCGATTCTCGAGTACCTCTCATACTTGGGGGATTCTTTTTGAGAACCAGTCGTGCTTTAATTAATGTATACAAAGGAGAGCTTGTTTTAAGGGACGGAAATAAACAAATAACTTTTCATGTTGATGGCACGTCAAAACATCCTCAAAAGCATGTAAACGAGTCAATTAAAATGGTTAATAACTCATGCAAGGATAATTTTAAAAGGTTTACCGACAAACCCGCTCTAGTTTGCCTGCCTCCACCGGAAGATGTCAACGATGAAAAAGAAAAGCAGGAAGTGAAGAATCTCGCACTTGTTTAAAGAATTTTAAAGTTATTTGGAAGAAGAGCATTTTTCATTCAAACAAAACACCTCAAGTTTCTTCGGTTTTGCAATCACATCCACCTTACCTTCTATTGAGCCCAAGGATTCTCTCATAATGGGGGACGAGCACCTTAGTACTTTTTGTGCTAAGGAAATTGTCCCAATCCCAAGAGAATATGAGGATACATCAAGGAGTGATAGTAAGAACGTTTTACCTTCGTGTGATGATTTCTCTTCCATCAACGTTCCACATGATGATTCCGTGACTTTCTATAACCCTCTTTTCGAATTTGATGCCAATTTCATCTCCAGTGACATAAACCCTCTTTTTGATGAAGTGTTAGAGGACATCGAGTGCAAGGATTCTTATGATTCCAACCTTGATGAGTCGACTTTCCTAGTCACACCTCTTTCTGATTCTAATAAGGATGAGTGTCTTACTCCAGGAGACGACATTGAGTTTCTACTTCACCATGATCCGTCTACTCCTTTGAAAAGCGTTGCTTCCATTCTCGAGGGATTCATCGATGATCCACTTTTCGAAGAGAATGATGATTTATTTGATTTGGAATGTAAAACGAATGATTGGAAAAGAATTTTGTACGATGCTCCAATTGATGAGGCTGAATGTTTTGATCCAGGAGGCGATAATGATGAGATCGATGCTTTTCTAGCTATCGAAGTTCCTACGTATATTGAGGAAGGTTATTATGACTCAGAAGGAGACGTATTATATCTTGAGAGTTTGCTTAGTGATGATACCACCCATAATCTCTCTCCCGATGTATTTTTTGATCATGAACCACAACACATTGTTTTAGCTAGGCCTTGTAAGTTTTCATAGTTCTTTTATTGTCTCTAATTTTCCTTGTTTAGAATTGCTTAATCTGTTATTTTCTAGATTATTTGTGCTAAGATATTTGTTTTAATTTTGTTATTGAACTTGTTTGTTCTTCTGTTTTCAGCTTTTGTTGTGTAGATATTAGTTTTTCTTAATTTGTTTAAATAATCTATAAAAATCACTAAAAAATAGCATAGTAGTAGCTTTTTGTTTCTGGCTTGTTTGCTTATTATAAATGGTCATTTTGGTTATTATAGAGCTGTTTATCAGTATTATGGTATTTGATACTTGTGCTTTAATTCTCTTTATCATAAGCTTAAAATGGGATTTTGAATTTAACGGGGTGTTTGGTTGATGACTGTACTACTGTATGTAGTATGTCAAAGCCGATTGGCCTTTTGTATCTCTTCTTAATTCATTTATAGGTTTATATATGCTGATGTAGTGAAGCTTGTAGGTTTTATTCAAGATTTCATATATTTTAAGTTATATACTTTGATCTGTTCGATCATATTAACTAGTTTCATAGTAGAATATCTAGCTTATGTCTCTTCTGGTTATTGGTAGCATCAAATTGCTTTTGTTTTAAGGTATAAAACAGCATACTAGGCCTGCAATTGTGATTTTGAGTTTTGAGTTTAAAAAAGTAAAGAAAAAAAATGCAAACTGCATCAGCTACGGTTTTAAATCGCTAATAATTTTTTTTTTTCAATTCAATTTTCATTCAGTTAAGTGTAGGATTTTGCTTTTGAAATTTTGTTGCACAAGTAGTTTATTGGTAATCTATATAGTGCTAAGTGTTTTTTTGCTTAAAAAAGTTCATATTTAGCTTATATAGAAATTTAGTCTGAAAACTGTCTTTTTACTCTTTCTAAATAAATTTTACAAAAAAACAAAAATTAGAGAAGTTGCCCTTGCATGCTCCTTTTTCTGTTAGACTTTTCTCAGCCTTATTGATTATACATTATAGCTTTCAAAAGCATTTTTAAAGGAGTCTTTAGGATATGCTCTAAAGTAGGTATAAGCATATTCTTGCCTAAAGTTCTTGTTAGTTAGCTTTATTTTAAGCTCAATGTTTGCATTGGGTCTGTTTGGTTTGTTGTTTTCATTTTTAGCTTATTTCTGGATTTTCAGCTATGTGTTGTTTCCTTTTGCTTATTTCTTTCTAAACTTGGCTATTAGGATTGTCTTAAGGATTGTAGTAGCTTTATTTGGTCCTGGCCTTAGCTTATTCTCTGACTTGTTAAGTTCTATAAATTTGATAAAAAACCAAAAAGAAGTAGTTAAGCATTTCTGTTTTAAAAAGCCTTTTTCAGCTTATTTTTTCTCAGCTTTCTAAATATTAAGTTTCTTTACAAAAGTTGTTGTTTCTAGCTTTATCTACAACTTTGTTTTTATAAGTTCTTTAAAAAAAGGGAAGATGGATAAATCGGGGGTGAAGCAAGGCTCGTACCCCCGACTCTAACTTCTAACTTTATAACAAACACCAAACACTCTCTACAAGCGCCCTGGGTCTTTTTCGTTATAGCTTCACACGATTTAATATTTGTATATGTTTTACCCTATTAGGTTAATAAGCTGTTTAAGCTTATTTCGTAGCTTATTTGATAAGCTGTGTAACAAAGCTTATTTTTTTCCTACGGTTCTCTATTACCGTTCTATGTGTATTTTTATAATTTTTAGAATTTTTATAATAGTTTAGTATTTTTAATACTTGATTTTTATTAAGAACTTTAAACATTCATAAAAATAGAAAAATATCAAATAAATATATTCTTTTTATAAAATTTTCTTTTAATCATATAGTTTCAAGGAAAATTAGTTTTAACTTTGTAGGGTTAATTTGCAAATTTCAATTTGTATGAACGGGTTCGATATTTAGTTCTCGTTTATTTGTTTTTTAAGCTCATTGCAATTCTGTTTTTGCTTTAGTTTTCATTTAAAAACTTATTGTTAGTCAATTAGAGTCTATTAAAAGTGAAAAATTTTCTTTTTTACGGTTATTTTGGAAATTTAGGGTTTTATTATTACCATTTAGGCTTCCCGTTTTGCGTTTTTAGTTAAGTTTAATTTCCCTTTGTTAAAGTTAAGTTTTTTTTTGTCCTTTAATTTGAATCATTTTTAGGATTGTAGAAAACAAACCATCTATTGAAACCAATTCAATCATTGTCCAATCAACAACGGGGTCTCAATTTCACAATTCTTTGGGACTTAACGACCCGGTAATCACTTAAGTAATATAGTATTATTATATATTATCGTGTGATTTTTCTAACTACCTTTGTCCTCAAGGGTAGTTTGGGAATTTCATATTATATTTTATTATTACGTGTATAGAATTGCTACGATCACCTATTTTTCGCTTGAGATAGTGATTAAATGGACTTTAGTGATAATGCAAAAGGCTCATGGAAAAGATTCAACGCTTAGATTCTATGATTTTCTACTACACCAAACGCTCCTAATTCTAGAGGTGAATGCCAATCATGAACCATGAATTGTATAAAACAACCAAAATACATAATCACTTAGTTACTAACAAACATCAAGAATTCAAAATAAATTGTTATGAGAGATTAAAAACATTATAAAGGGGGAACATGTTCCAAAAAGTAAACCAACACCACAAGTTTAATGATGAGTTGAAAATCATTTCATACTCAATGACATTAAAGTTATGAGTAAAAGGAAACACTAGGGCACTGATCATATGTTGGTGTTATAGAGTATGAGTCGTGATGAACTTTATTTAAAGGAAAAACTAAAATCTACATGAATTCACCACCAAATACCTTGACTAATTAAGTGCACAAGAAAGCAAATAAGTCATGTATAATGTCATATAAGGAACAGGATGGGGTAAGACTCAAGACGCTAAACCTTGTGTTGAGCATACTAAACTTAAGAACTTCATACGAATCAATTTAAGTATGCCAACAAGGAACTAAAACAGCTATCAAACCATAGATTATTTCACATATCAAAATCATCATGTATTAAAATAACAAATTATGAGACCATAAGAGACATCATATAAGAGACAAAGTTACTTCAATATGTAAGAATCATGCAAGTCATGTTTAAGCCTTAACATCTAGTATCATGAACAAGCATAAAAGCATTTTAAGAACGAAACAAAACCCTTCCTAAGGATTACACATTTGTCAATTAGTCAAATAGTTATCAAATACCAAAATAACGACAAGACAAATAACCAAACAAGAAAATTTAATTAACACATATATATGCAATGCAAGAAGTCATGATAGACTAACGAAAGAAAGATTATATTTACTACTAGTATGGAAAAATGTAGCAATAGTGGTGTTTGGGAGATGGTGAACTAGTCGTTATAGAGGATTCACAAGTATGAAATGACACTTTCAAAATATGCAGATAATTTTAACTAGGTGTTCTTGAAATGCCCCAATTTCAACATGACCAAATATATTTAAAACTTTTGGCGAAAAATGCCATGACCTAAATATGACTTTTTGTTATTATTTTATAAGTTGACAACATTGTAAATCATTCATTGAGATTATTTTTACATTAGACTTAATCACCTTTAAAATGGCGGGTGGCACAACTTCTAAGTCCATACGGTTGATTTTATACGAAAATCCTAATATGACCCATTTTCTACAAAAATTATTGTCCCAATTTTATACATGGCTAAAATGATCGAAACTCGACTTCTATAACTCGACATAACATGAAAACATCCAGAACTTATTCTTAAAATATATACGTAAATATCAAACACTCACTTGGTCTAAGAGGATCCTCTCGAATCTTCTTTACAGGTTTTTCTCAAACACTAGTCTGACCCATCTTTAATATAAATGCTAACTTGTTACTTTTGCACCCTTTAAAGTATACCTTTTAAACCACAACATGACATCATTACACTTCATTATTTCTTTGAGTACTTTGGATAAGACATTCAAGTTGTCGATCCTATTTTGATGTGCATAAATTTTATAACAATACTTGTCAACCCACTTTAACTAACTTAGTTCTTATTCTTAATTAAGATATTAAGATTATGCAAGATGTTGAAATAACATATGCAAAGAAAAAGAAATATTCCTATATGAGGTGCACGAGACCTAGCATAAACCCTATTCTACGAAACCATAAAAACGACAATCAAATAAGCAAATATGCCAAACAAGACATTTATGTTCCATAAACAAACAAGACGCAATTATAAGATGAAAAATGGTATAAAAGTACTCATTATAGTTTTCACATATATACTCATTCTACTAATTGGGAGTTACCGAAGCATTACGTAAATGCAATTTTAGACAAAAGCTGGGAGTTATCCCATTCCACTCCTTTTAGAATCGTGCACATATTTTTAGGGCCTAATTAACAAAGAGTGAATGAAAGACAATGATAAGGACTGCACCGCATATATTTCACAATATATGCAAGCTTAAATTTATGTGAAATACATAATATAATCAAGATATATAAACAATGTAAAGAAAAGCAACTAGACATTTAACATACGTACGAAAAAACTTCTGTTTGCCTTGTGTTAAATAAGACGATGTATGCCAAGCTTGATTAATGGCCAAAATACTTTAATTTTAAAGAAGGATGTATCAATGTTCAAAGAATAACAACTAAAATTTCCCGACTCAAAAGTTTAAGTTTCTATGTTAATACGAAACTTGAAATTTTGGACACTTTGTAGTATTTTGAAAATTCGACATACTTAAACTTATAATCGGTACCTTACCATATGATTATAAAATATAGACTCAAATCTCTTCAAAACTATATTTGGCACGACTCGTACGGCCTTACGGTTAGTATTTTACGGGCTTTGGAAGTTGATTAAAATTTTGAAAAACTTTCTGTAGAACCGGGTCCACCAGTTCCTTTACCAAATGGAATTGCCTTTGTTAACGAATGGAACCGCCAGTCTGGTCGAATTTTTTGCAAAATTCTCCATATTTAGATTGCCGAAGGTTTAACACTTAGTAGGATATTGAGGTAAGGCTTATTAAGCCAAAATTTATTTAAATTATTCACGCATGTATACAAAGATATCAGAGATCATGACTCAGAAGATGAAACCATCGATATGACTTTTCATCTCTTAAGTCCGCTTTCGCGGATAATTTGATACATAGATCATACGGATTTTGAAAACCATTTATTTGAACTCTTGAGCCACGTGGCTTGATACGTGTGTGTGGTGAAAAACGTATAAAGGTGGGGGTGAATATGTTTCCGATTAAAATCTTAAAAAACTTTTCCATCCACATACCCGTCAAATATGACGTTAATATGAAATTGTATCAAATAGACTGTGCTATGACTATATGAAAGCATTAGAATAAGCAGTTGTCACAACACAATATAAGCATAAAGAAATGACCGATATGTAAAGTGAAAGCAAACCGGACACGATTTTTATAGTGTTCGGTTCATGGAGCTCCTCTCCGCCTTACTTTCACTCTCGAGTACCCAACTGAGAGTTACTTCACTTGATCAAACAACGCTAACAATTTCTCGGCGGAGAAAACTTTCATAACTTGCGCTTTCAACATTATCGGTATAAATCTAAATACGAGTCTAATCAAAGGTAGAACCAACCCTATCGCTTATACTTTTATCCGATATAAGATAAATACGAGTCCTTATGTAGTGTTACAAACCAACACCGTTATGTTTTTTGGACCCAACATAACACAACCTTGTGTTTTATGGCATAACCACATAAACCATCTAATCTAAATCAAATAATACAAAGAGATGATACAAATGGGTATACAATGATGATCCTAAACTAATGAAGATGATAAGATCATAAATCTTGTAGATCTTTATTTGAGTATGCTTTGTAGAGGATGAGAATGGCAAGATCTCTATAATTGCTTTGGTGGATCATCATTTAGGGTGTATGCGTGAAGATTCAATTTTGGGTGTATATTAACATCAATGATGTAGAAGTTTGATGCATTATGATCATGGTGATTTATGGATGGATTTTCTACCGATCTAAGTGTGTGTAAAATGATGGAAAAGGTATGTTTTTTGTCATCAAAAACGGATTAGAAAGGCTCCTCTATTTATAGGCAAAAGTTGATGGAACCGGCTACTGTTCACAATGGAACCGGCTTTGTAAATCAAAGGGAACCGGCGACGCTCCAATGGAACCGGCTACTGTTCACCAGATACGAATTTTAGCTAAAAAATCTTTTGTAATCTTTGAGAGATTTTCCAGGATCTGTAAGATTGAGTCTACTAGATGTGTATGTATAAAAATCAATTTTTATTTTATTATTCCTAAGTTACTTTGTATAATTCTACAAAACTAAAGTGAACAAGAACTATTGCGCCGCTCGCTCTTGCTAAATGTTTGTATAAAAATACTTGCAAATGCAAAAATATGAAATGGGTTTGTTCATTAATGGAAACATAACAAACATGTCGCATAATGTGTCTGTACTCGTTCGAGGAATCGGACGTAAAGATGTGTATGATGATATTGAGGATAAACTCACCTGATTACGAGTAACTTGTACATTTTACGTTATGTGTTACAAGTTACGTGTTTGTCCTCAACAAAATAAACGAGACTGTGTAGATTAAATATCATAATATTTGCACTAAACAACTTATACATAATCTATGTGTTACGCGACAAGACAGTACGCCAAAATCCTAGCCGCAATGATAAGATCAGACAATATATAGTAAGGGAGTAATTAAATATAACACAGATATTTCCCCATACTCATAAACTAAACTGTAATTTTCTATTTAGTATTAATTATTCGTTTAAAATACTTTTTTCTTACTTAAGGCTTGACCGTTCTTGTATCTGTCTTTTTAATTTAATATTTGTGATTTGTTTTCCGCCATATTCAGTTAGGTAGACCCAAACTCTTCGCCAATCTCAACAGGCTCTGACAACACCACTCTTTTTATCTGCTAGAGTTTTTGCCCCGGCGCTAACTTAGGTATAAATTAGAACTAACTTGATAAACTAAAATTACTGATAATTAATTATTAACATTCTTTCTTTAGTGATCGACATCCCCCTACTTACAAACGCATCCTCCACATATGATCGGGTCTCTCGACTGCCGTTAAGTGTTGTTCTTAGGTTAGTCGGCTTATTAATAATATGTACAAACCTTTGTGTAAAGAGAATAATTTATCTATGATCCCCAAGACACATCAGTTTTTGCGCCTCGAGCGCTGTCGGGGAGTAAAATATGTTTAATTATTTATTTATTACGTAGATTTTAAGTTTAGTTTTAACTTAGAACTCTTGTTTGGCATTGTTTATATTATCGATTCATTGTGATGTTTTAGGGTAGTTGTATTGTTTTTCTTTTTTTGTTTATGTGTAGATGACAATCAAAATTTTAGTCTACGCTCGCCTTATAGAATCAATTAATCCCATGTATTTAACCCTTTTGTTTTTAAACTTATTGCAATAATTAGATCATGTAAACGTTTAAATTGTGATTGAATTTACTGTAGTACATTATGTGAGTTACTTGGTGTGTGTGTGTGTAACCAAAAAGGTGCGTCACATTACTGGAGCTAAAATGTATTGATATTTTAAAGAATTTAGCTTATTCTGTAAGACCAATCCGCGTATCACTCAAGGGTCGACATGATATGTGCGTATGTCCATACTTTGCACTTCCGTACCCCATCAAGGGCGACCCTCAAAGGATAAGAACCGCCCTCTCCCCCCCCTCCCCCAAACTTCGCCGTATACCAGATGATCATCTACGCCAGTATTGGAAATATAGTATGTAAATATTTGGATGTGTGTATCAGAGATTCGTTGGTCCCTGCTCCAAGCACCCCCCAACTCTCCCAAACGCTCACAACCGTACGCAATCCCTTGGACATCGCCGTTTCGACGCTGCTCTAGACAGTATAAATACAAAAACTTAAAAAAAGTTTTAAGGTGTGTTAAATCATATTCTCGATACCTAAACACACACAAAAAGTTGTTTTTTCTAGAAGAGAGAAGCTCTCAAAGAGAAAGAAGAGGTCATGCGGCATAGCAGTCCAGAATCACATTAGATCTCTCGCTCATCTACACTCTCGCGTAATTTCTTATACTTTTGTAATCATTTAGTTTTTGGTACATTCGTTGAACTATGTTAGTTTCCTTGGCTTTTTTTTCTAAAACAATTACTCTTGTATTAGAATGTATGATGTTTGAAGGCTATACTCGGGTATTAGCCATTATTATGACGCATCTGAATGTTTGGTTTCTGTTTATAACTCGAGGCATTTGTAGAGATAGATATTGCGTGTATTTTTGTGTTAGTAATGTTGTAATTAGTTATCCAGTGTGTTTTTGTCTTAAATAAATCATCCCATACTTATCAGTGTTCAATCTTAATCGATGTGTGTGTGCCGTTTTAGAGTGCACTCATCCTAAACAACACCCACATCAACCAATCATCACGCACGCATGCGATTGTATACGCTCTACTCCCTCCAGAGGACGCTGCCGCCTGTGCGCAATGTCGAGTTCATGATAGCTATACTCGGTCTCCTGTCAGTGAACTTATCTGTGGTATTGCATATCCTGCCCTCACTATTGCCCTATTTCGCGATGAGTCGTGATACGGACTAGAGGTTAAAATCATCCATCGCCCAAGTCAATATGTATATACTCTCCTGTATATGTATAGTGTATTTTAGAACCATGTCTTCGAATCAATAGGTAGAAAATATTTGTGTCTCTCATCCGAATCAACTAAGACTCCCAATAAGTTATCTGAGACATCTACTTGATACTCCACAGAGACACTCTCGCTCTAATCGACACGTAGTAAATCTCGTTCAGAACGATCAGCCTTGTTATCTCGGTGAGTGAATATAGACCTTCGTGGGTGACAGATCTGCCATCAAATGTTGTCACTAACGTATGGATCGATACATCATCGTATCATCCCTGACTAGATCACACATCCTAAATGTGAGATGTACACGATCGCTGTCCTCTCATTGTGATAGTATCGATCTATACATCAGTGAGCTTCTAACGTACAGAGAGTGACTTGATCTAACATTCTGCCATCCAACGTAGAGTAGTTTAGAGTGTGACTCACGCTCCTATATCTGCGACTACGGGCTGCTTTCCATGTTCCCATCTCCTCTCATTCGACTGTACACACACTAAGTAGTAGATATCTATACTTATGTGTAGCTGATTACTCGAAGGACCTGTTTTATGAGGGACAAAGACTCAAGCACCCCACTTAAAATTATGATAAGTATAGAACAGATCATCGTGGCTCTACTATCCGAGACTCTGATATGCCACTCATGTCCGGATAGCTAGCTGATAAACGACTCAGACTCGTCATCTTCGCGCTGACTAGATCAACCACAAGACCATAATCACTCGAGCTACATTAGCGATAGTCTGCCTGAATACGCTGAACTCCTCTAGATTAGCCTTTAGTGTTAAGCGCCCCTGCGGCGACGCCCTCCGTAGTTTCTTTTATCACATCTACTCGTTCTCTCTTCGCTATAAGCCGGTGGATATCCAACGAGAGTCTGAGAATGTGATTATTAATCACTATCAGATCACACTCACTCACAGAACTCCAGTCGCCATTTTGATCAGCGCCTGCGTAATCACACACTCTCACATGTAATTACTATCATAGCGTGAGTAGGCATTCGAACTCTAACTGTCAGGACGTAGCACTTGACGTGCTCCTAGCGCTTCAGCTCTCGTTATCACTCATTTTAATCTCCGCGAGCTACACTCAATACGATTGAGATCAAATACCAAGTAGAATCTCAGTATAGACTCCAGAATCATTCGCAAGTAGACGCCCTTCACTCCCCCGTCGCACACGCTTGAACGGGTCTTGAATCCCCTATACTTATCCACACTCAAGCATCTATCGTTCTAGGCACCGTCCAGCACGGAGTCAACTGAGCACACACGTCTCTGACGCGCGTCTGCCGTTTTTAGTCGGCCTACCAGCGCAGCCCGCACTCCTCACATTTTCTCCCAATCAATCGTTACACATCTATCTCCGTCATCTTCTATTCTTTCTACTAACAAATCAACAACGCGTCAAACTCACTCAAGAGTGTTTTGCGAGCACTCGACGGAGTGTATAATTAGAGTCTTGATCTTGTTTCTTCTGTAGTTTGGTTTTAGTACGATTCAGTCCGCTACGATCGCTCGTTCTCACTTATGGGGAGTCGTCAAATTTGTATTGTCAGCCGCGTTCCTATTCTCACGTGTCTAGGTTCTGGATCACGGCGTCTCTCGTTTCTCGTTCGCTTACGCTTGTTTCTTGTATGCTCGTTGACCGTAGTGTGCTTTGCAACTTGTGCTTTGCGTAACCGCCTTACCATATCTTGTCTCTATTTCACTCTGTTTGGTCACGATAAAAATCGACATAGGCGTTAATCCACTTACTCGAGGACGCTCAGGCGGTTTACAAATACAGCTCCTCCGTCACTCTTACACGAGTCTGCGCAACTTCAGCTCTATCTTGCGATCGTTAGCACGGCGTTTCAACAATCCATTGGATTCGCGGGACATATCACGCTCGACATACATGGTTATCTCAATCCTCCGGTAATGAGTTTGCCTTATGTGTACTTTCCGTGCGATATCGATGCGGTGCGCTCTATCGCTACTCTCGTAACCCTAGAAACGCTCCTTCCCTTATTCACAAACCTCCCAGTTACCGGCATTCGCTTTATCCAACATTGCTTTCGCGTAGTGCATAAAAGCGCGCAGTTTACAGCTCGCTCCTAAATTCTTACACAATTCTCATTGACCACGATCGCTAGCTCACTTTGAACATTATAGGTGAATCTCTACACAGAACCTATCGGCCATTCGAAGCTTCATGAGACGGCTGTTTTTAATTTACTCTTCTGACGACAGCATCTACTCAGCAGGAATGTAGTTATGGAAACAATGCCAGATAATAACTTCTGGAGCAGTACGACTGCGACTATGACGACGTGACTATCGCGGTCGAGTCGGCTCTTCTAGTCGACCCAAAAGCGACTCTGATAAGGATTCATCTTTGTACTGAACGGACAATTTATCTTATATTCGTCCTAATACACCGTTGTTGTTGTCTCCGAGAGAGTCTAACTATTGTAATTACTAGCGCGACATAGCTCTATCACCTCGATACCGGCTCATCTTGGGGCCACCACTCAGTCATTCACACCTCGACACACCTCTCAGCTCAGCTGGTCTTTGCTCAATGTTCTGCTCCATTGCTTCGTGCACCTTGTTCACTTAACTTACTCTCACCTTGCTAGTATCTCTCGCACGTCAGATTATCTGTATTACGTTAAAACGTCTCGGCGACTCTCAATTCCGTCACACATACGTCGTTGTGTTCCTGGATTGTGTACTCACTACGAGATGATACAAATTTATCGTTCCTCCGCGTTCTTTGATTAAGGAGTGATATATTTTGATAAGTTGTACTCCGACTCTGGTTGATCTAACTGTATCTCACAAGGGATAAACTTTCTGTCAGGATATGGTTCTTTAAGATAGAAACTATCAATCTTCGCACGGAAATCTAAATAAGAAATCTAAGGTCCCCTGATTTTGTTCCAAGATGAGATCAGCTTCTCTGCAATATACAATGCGGAAGTGGTCTACGCCGTTTAATCATATGTATGTACGCCTGTATTGGACAGTAGAGGTATGGTTTACCGCAGTATCAGATGGAAGTGGATACGCCGCTATGCGTGCTCTATCGACCAGTAACAGTGTATTGTAGATAAAATAAATTAAATCAGCACACAATAACATATTTAAACACACAAATTTACAATCGCATACATTTTACAATAACAACATATATACAAGATAATATACAGAACATTTTTGATATACACTTTTATATTATTTTCTACTATCCGTAAGCCGGTGGATACCTTCTTCTAATCGTCCTATTTAAAAACACATCCATCCTTATAATAAATATTCAAGACTTTTCGTACACTACACAGGCAGCCGGACGCCCAAAATCTTGATGTTTCTCAGTGACGGGCGGTGATATTTTTCATCGCTGCCTTTGTTTCTATTTTTTATCGATTTCTGCATCGAATTAACTATCTACACAATCCACATCACGCCCTTACGGCTGTAGCTAAACGTTACGGCACGTACGTTCTCGCGGTATAGTTTGGGGTCCGTCATTACCACGTTATGCGAGGCTGAAATCTCTAAATTTATTCGCTATTTTTTGGTTTTTTAATCTAAGTTAATTATTTATTCTAAGTCAAACCAATATGCTAATTCCTATGTTTGCTGTTACTAATCTTATTCTTATAGGTATTAGGGGCGGTTTATGCCGGTGAGACTGGCACGTGTTTGTGGTGATTATGTTTCACTTCAAGACAATTTAACTACGAATGCTTTATTATAAGTAGTTTTCTTATGTTATGGTTAGTGACTGACTTGATTGAAACTCTTTATAGTACATCTATGATCGAATATTAGATGGTTGGGTTTGGTCGTGATTAAGCGATATTGTAGCGAAGTAGATAGATGTGGCATTTCTTCTTGTGACATAGGCGCGGACGCTTGAGCTGTTTAATGCTCATAATATATAGACTTCTGATTACTTGTGGTTATTAGTTCAGTTGGTTGTTTGCACATGGGGTACTTGGTTATATACCTTGCGTGTACAAGTAGTGGTCAAGCTTTCCATCTTACTTCGTAAGGCAATTTATACACTAGCTTAGGTCAAACTTGTACACACTATCCAATGGAATCAGAACTTATTTGTTGATATTACTCTAGATTCTCTACTAGTCAACATTTTTAATAAGTACACAAAGGCAAGTCGGTAACTAGTTAAGACAGATTGGTATCTTGGCACGATTTTAGAAGGACTAATTTTTGTGATCTGATGACTTTAGATGTATAAATCATATATTGTGTGCTAACAACTGGCATCTAGATTACTTGGTCCGTATCGAATAGATCCGCTGTTTGCTCGAGGTTGCCATAACATAAAGCTCGTAAATCAAGTTTTTTCTATATACTATAACAAGCATCGGAATGATAAATTAAGCCATCGAAGATATAACAAAACGCAAACATTCAGATCTTCTTTAATTAATGGCTATTACCCGAGGTTCAATAGCCTTTCAAACATCATATATTTATACAAGGTAATTGTTTTAGCCAAGGTAAACTAACCGAGTTAACGAATGATACCAAAAACTAAATGATTACAAAAGTATATGGAATTACACGTTGTCTTCTATGGATTGGAATGGTTGTGCTAAAGACCTCTTTTCTCTTTTCTCCTCTGAAAATCATCTTTTGTGGTTTAGTATCGTGAATATGATTTAACACACTTAAACTTGTTTTTTAAGGTTTTGTATTTTTACTCGTCTAGAGTCAGCGTCGATTACGGCTGTGTCCAAGGGATTGGATAAGGTGTATTGGGGTTTCTTGGAGCTGGACCACGTTTGTATCGTCCAGAATATTTACATACTATATTTCCAATACGGAGTATTGTTCTTTTGATACGGCGTATTTGGAATCTGCGTTCTTTGTGGTCTTTGGTGAGTGCTGAATGGATAAGCCAGATCTTCCTTGATGTCTACGGTCGTATTGGTCTTCTAGTTTAGTAATTTGTAAAATATCTTCATTTAGCTCCCGACGTGCGCACCTTTTGTTAATATTCACCAAGTACTCATAATTACTCAATTCTCAAATATAATCGGTTTATGTAAACATTCTTTGCAAATTTATTATACAAAATGGGTTAATTACATGGGATAAATGATGCTATAAAATAGACGTTTTTTGATGTCATCAACAGTATACAAAAAAGAAAAACAATACAAAAAACTTAAAACACACAATATGGATAATATACAATGCAAACTAATCTAGTTAAATAAACCTTAAACTACTTTATTATATGAATTACACAATTTTTCTCCCGACAGCAATGCCAAAAACTTGATGTGTCGTTGTTCATAGATATTATTTATTATCAAGTTTTACTATTTATAATTTTGCCGACTAAACCTAAGAACAACACTAACGGGCAGTGTACCCGATCAAAATGTAGATTCGTTGATAAGTAAGGGTGTCGATCTATAGTGATAGATTGTTTAATAATTAATTATTAGTATTTTAGTTATCTAAGTTAGTTCTAATTTATACCTAAGTTAAACATAAACTAACAGTAAAAATGGGGTTTTCAGCCTGTGAGATTGGCACGAGTTTGGGTCTACCTAGACTGAGATAGGGCGAATAACAAACACAAATTTATTAATTAGAAGATAGAGAAGCGGTCAAGCCTTAAGTAAGGAAAAAGTATTAACCATATTTAATCTAATAAAATACAGGTTTTAGTTTATAAGTGAAATGATTGTATTATCTCGTTGTCGATATATCATTCCTAGATTTAGGCGGTACTTCTTCCTAACACCTAGATATGGTAATTGTTAGTGCAAATATTATGATATTTAATCTACACAGTCTCGTTTATTTTGTTGAGGACAAAACAAATCGTAACTATGTAACACATACGTAAAACATGTACAAGTTACTCCGTAATCATTTTTTATTCAAATATCAACACATCTTTAAGTAATCGATTCCTCGTTATGTTTAAAACACAGGTTCGTACAGGTATTTGTTATGTTTCATTATGATCAATCCTCATTTATATTTTGCATTTGCATGTATTTTTTTACAAACATTTTAGCAAGTTTACATTAGTTAACTTGTTCACTTTAGTTTTTTGTTGAATATACAAAGTTAACTTTGGAATAAATAAAATAATAAAATGATTTTACATCATGGGGAATTACATCATCTAAGTCCTGAAATCTCTCAAAGATTACAAAGATTTTTCTAGTTAAAATTTCGTATTTAGTGAAACAGTCTAGCGGTTCATTGAGCGTCTTCATTTTTTTTTTCTGCGTTACCTTTGATTTACAAAGCCTGGTTCCATTGTGAACATTAGCGATTCATCGCATTTGCCTTAATAGAGGAGCCCTTTCTAATTCCGTTTTTGATGACTAAAAAAATACCTTTTCCATCATTTTACACACACTTAGATCGGTAGAAAATCCATCCATAAATCACCATGATCATAATGCATCTAACTCTCATCTTGATGTAAGTATACACCCAAAATGATCCTTCACGCATACACCCTAAATGATGAACCACCAAAGCAATTATAGAGATCTTGCCATTTTTCTATTCCTCTTTTTTACAAAAGCTTACTCTAAATTTTATTTTTAAAGGTTACAAGATTTATGATCTTATCAATCTTTCATTAGTTTAGGATCATCTTGTTTATACCACATTTGTATCTTTTTTTGTATATTATTTGATTTAGATTAGATGGTTGATGTGTTTATGCCATAAAACACAAGGTTTTTTTATGTTGGGTCATAAAACATAACAGATTTGGTTGTACCCATAGAAGGGTTCGGTATTTAGCTTTGTACCGGATAAAGTGTAAGCGACGTTAGGTTGGTTCTACCTTTGTTAGGACTCGGTATTTAGATTTATACCGGATAAAGTGAAAGCGACGTTATGTAAGGTTTTCTCCGCCGAGAAGGGAGCTTGTTGATCTAGTGAAGTAACTCTCGAGTTGGGTACTCGAGGAGTGAAGTAGGGCGGAGAGGAGCTCCATGACCGAACCACTATAAAACATCGTGTCCGGTTTGCTTTCACTTTACATATCGTTATTTCTTTATGCTTATGATTGTGTTGTGACTACTTGCTTATTCTATGCTTTCATGTAGTCATAAAGTATATTTTATACTTTTCATATTACGTCACGATTGACCGGGTATTTGATGCAAAAGTTTTTAGATTTTAATTCGGTAACATTTTTCACCCCTCCTTTACGTTTTTCACAATTGGTATCAGAGCCACATGGCTCTAGTTTTCAAAATAAATGGTTTTCAAAATCGAGTATGATCTATGTATCAAATTATCCGAAAAGCGGGACTTAGTATGAAAAGTATATCGATGTTTCATTCTTAGAGGTCTTGATTCTTGATATCTTTGTTATACAAGCTTGAATAATGTTAAAAATTTGTTATATAAGCTTACCTCAAAGCCTACTAAGTGTTAAACCTTTTCGTCAGGTCTAAATATGAGTTTTTGCATCAATGCGACCCACGGGACCGGGATGGTTCCATTCGTTAACAAAGGCGGTTCCATTTGGTAAAGGAACTGGTGGACCCGGTTCTACAAAAAGTTTTTCAAAATTTTAATCAACTTCCAAAGGGCGTAAAATACTAACCGTAAGGCCGTACGAGTCGTGCCAAATATAGTTTTGAAGAGATTGAGTCTAGTTTATAATAAAATGGGTTAAAGGTACCGATTATAAGTTAAAGTATGTCGAATTTTCAAAATACTACAAAGTGTCCAAAATTTCAAGTTTCGTATTAACATAGAAACTTAAACTTTTGAGTCGGGAAATTTTAGTTGTTATTCTTTGAACATTGATACATCCTTCTTTAAAATTAAAGTATTTTGGCCATTAATCAAGCTTGGCATACATCGTCTTATTTAACACAAGGCAAACAGAAGTTTTTTCGTACGTATGTTAAATGGATAGTTGTTTTCTTTAAATGTTAAATATCTTGATTATATGATTATTTCTCATCAAATTTAAGCTTGCTTATTTGTGAAATATATGTGCATTCCTTATCATGTCTTTCATTCACTCGTTTGTTAATTTAGGCCCTTAAAAATATTTGCACGATTCTAAAAGGAGTGTTTGGGATAACTCCTAGCTTTGTCTAAAATGCATTTTCGTAAATGCTTTAGTAACTCATATTAGAAGAAATGATTATGATATGTGATACACTATATGACTACTTGTATACCTTGTTTTCATCTCATAATTGCGTCTTGTTTGTTTATGGAACATAAATGCTTGTTTGGATATTTTGCTCATTTTGATTATAGTTTTTATGGTTCGTATAGTTTTAGATAGGGGTTTATGCTAGATCTCGTGCACTCATATAGGAATATTTCTTTTTCTTTTGCACATGTTATTTTCAACATCTTGCTATATACTCAATTCTTAATAAGAATAAAGAACCAATGTTAGTTAAAGTGGGTTGACAAGTATTGTTATAAAATTTATGCACATCAAAATAAGATCGGCAACTTGAATGTCTTATCTAAAGTACTCAAAGAAATAATGAAGTGTAATGATGTCATGTTGTGGTTTAAAAGGTATACTTTAAAGGGGGTCAAAAGTAACAAGTTAGAGTTATATGTAAATTGGGTCAAAAACTAGTGTTTGGAAAACCTCGTAAAGAATGTTTTCGAGGATCATCTAGACCAAGTGAGTGTTTGATATTTACGTATATATTTTAGAATAAGTTCTGGATGTTTTCATGTTATGTCGAGTTATAGAAGTCGAGTTTCGATCATTTTAGCCATGTATAAAACTAGGACAACAAGTTTTGCAGAAAATGAGTAATTTTGGGAATTTCGTATAAAATCAACTGTATGGACTTAGAAGTTGTGCCACCCACCATTTTAAAGGTGATTAAGTCTAATGTAAAAATAATCTAATGAATTGCATTTACACTGTTGTCAACTTATAAAATAATAACAAAAAGTCATATTTAGGTCATGGCATTTTTCACCAAAAGTTTTAAATATATTTGGTCATGTTGAAAAAGGGGCATTTAAAGAACACCTAGTTAAAATTATCTGCATATTTTGAAAGTGTCATTTTCATACTTGTGAATCCTCTTAACGACTAGGTCACATCTCCCAAACACCACTATTGCTACATTTTTCCATACTAGTAGTAAATATAATCTTTCTTTCATTAGTCTATCATGACTTCTTGCATTGCATATATATGTGTTAATTAAATTTTCTTGTTTGGTTATTTGTCTTGTCGTTATTTTGGTATTTGATAACTATTTGACTAATTGACAAATGTGTAATCCTTAGGAAGGGTTTTGTTTCGTTCTTAAAATGCTTTTATGCTTATTCATGATACTAGATGTTAAGGCTTAAACATGACTTGCATGATTCTTACATATTGAAGTAACTTTGTCTCTTATTATTATGGCCTCTTATGTCCTCATATATTTGTTATTTTTATACATTGTGATTTTGATATGGTATATATCTTATGTTTTGAAAGCTTTTGTTCCTGTTGGCTTCACTTAACCCTGTTTCGTATGATGTTTTAAGTTTATGTATGCTCAAACATGGTTTGCTTGATTCTTTCATCCTGCTCCTTATATAACATTGATACATAACTTATTTGCTTCTTGTGCACTTATATTATGTCAAGGTATTTGTGGTATTCATGTAGAAGTTTAGGTTTTTCCTTTAAATATAGTTCATTACGTCTTCATTATCTATAACACCATCATTGGATCATGTGCCTAGGTGTTTCCTTTTACTCATATCTTTCATGTCATTGTTAGTGCAATTGATTTTCAACTCTTTCATTAAACTTGTGTTTGGTTGTACTTTTTGGAACATGTTCTTGTATGAATGTTTTTATCTCTCATATCATTTATGTTTGAATTCTTGAATGTTTGTTAGTAAACTAAGTCGTTTATGTTTTTGGTTGGTTTTTATACAATTCATGGTTCTTGATTGTCATTCACCTCTAGAATTAGGAGCGTTTGGTGTAGTAGAAAATCATAGAATCTAAGTGTTGAATCTTTTCCATGAGCCTTGGCTTATCACCTAAGTCCATTTAATATATTCAAGCGAAAAATCGGTGTCATAGCAATTTATTACACGTAATTAATAAATATAATAATGAAATTCCCAAACTACCTTGAGGACAATGGTAGTTAGAAAAATTCACTACGATAATAATATAATAATACGTATATGTACTTGTAAGTGATTACCGGTGGAGTCGTTAAGTCCCAAAGATTGTGAAATTGTGACCACGTTTGTTGTTTGGACAATGTAGATTGAATTGGTTCAAAGATGATTTGTTTCCTAAAATCCTAAAAGTGAGCAAATTAAAGGACAATTAAAATTAACTTTAATAACGGGAAATTAAACTTTAACTAAAAACGCAAAACGGGAACCTAAACGGTGATTAAAAAAACCTAAATTTCCAAAATTAAACCTAAAATGAATTTTTCTCTTTTAATAGACTCGAATTGACTAAAAAGTAAGTTTAAAGAAAACTGGAACAAAAACGGAGTTGATACGAGCTTAAAAACACGAAAAACGTGAACCGAAACGAATCCCGTTCTTTAAAAATTGAAATTTTGCAAATTAAACCCTACGAAAACAAAACTATTTTTCCTAGAAACTTTATGTTAAAAGAAAATTTTCTAAAAAAGAATTATTTTTTTTATTATTTTTCTATTTTTTATGAATTTTTAAAGTTTTTAATAAAAATAAAGGTTTAAAAATACTAAACTGAATATAAAAATCCTGTAAAAATTATAGAAAATAGCTTAAACTAAGAGGGACCTAGGAAAAATAAGCTTGGTTACACAGCTTATCGAATAAGCTGTGTAATAAGCTTAAACAGCTTATTAAGCTAAAAGGGGAAAACGTATACAAATATTAAATTTTGTAAAGCTATAACGAAAAAGACCCCAGGGCACGTTGGTAGTGAGTGTGTGTTGTTGTGTTGCTATAAAGGTTGAGGATGTTGAGGTCGGGGGTTCGAGCCTTGCTCACCCCCGATTTCCATCTTCCCTTTTTTTATTTTTGAAAACTTATAAAAACAAAGTTGTAAATAAGCTAGAAACTAACAACTTTTGTGAAAGAAACTTTTCTGAAAGCTAAAAAATAAGCTGAAAAGAGGTTTTTAAAATAGAAATACTTAACTACTTCTTTTTTGTTTTTTATAAAATTTTAGAACTTAACAAGCAGAAATAAGCTAAGGCAAGGACCAAATAAGCTACTACTAACCTAAGACAAACCTAATAAGCAAGTTTAGAAAGAAATAAGCAAAAGAAAACAACACATGAGCTGAAAATCCAAATAAGCTTAAATATGAAAACTACAAACCAAACAGACCCTAGGCAGACTTTGGGCTTAAAATTAAGCTAGCTAACAAGAACTTTAAGCAAAACAGCTTATACCTACTTAGAGTCTATCCTAAAGACTACTTAAAAATGCTTTTGAAAGCTATTTTGAAAATCAATAAGGCTGAGAAAAAGCTAACTAAAAAAGGACATGCATGCAGACTACTCTATTTTTTTGGTTTTTGAAAATTTATGAAAAAGGAAAAGGACAGTTTTGCAGACTAAATTTATATAAGCTAATAAACTTTTTAAGCAAGAAAAACACTTAAACTATATAGATTTACCTATAAACTACTTGTGCACAAAATTTCAAAATAAAAGCTAATTTTAATTATAACCTGCTGAATTCTAAGCTAGAATTTGGCCTTTTATCTTGTTTTCCTGCTGATGCAGTGTGCACAAACATGAACCAAAACCAAAATATAACAAGTGCAGCTAAAAGTGACAACATCACACATAAAAAACACAAAACAACAACAATTAGAGGCAATGATAAAGGCGAGACTGATTCAAGCTTAAATAGCATATAGATCTCAAACTTATACTAACAATTTATAACTACTAATGCATAAACACAACGTAAAGCTAACAAACTTAATCTAAGTCTATAAAAAAAAACTAATTCCATAAACCATAATATGTATTTAAAGAACAACCAAAGGACTTCAATAGCCACCCCTTTGACATCATTAACGCATAAGCTCTAATGCTGTCATTAGCCAAACACCCTTTAATTTTTCCAAAATATCATATTTTCTAGCTTATTGAAACAGAAATTAATGGAACAAAATAGAGATACCAAGATAGTAGACACTTATTCCACCTAAAAACCTTTTCAATAAGCCAGAATTAATAAGCTAACAACTATGCTAATATTTTTGGTTTTTAACTGTTTTGAGACAAAACATAAGCAAACTATGATTTAATACTGATAACAAAGCATAACAAGAAATTAACCACTGCAATAAACATAAGTAAGCTATACTAACAGTAATAAGCAAACAAATAAGCAGAATAAGCAATATTAAGCTAAATATGCAGGAATAAGGCTAGAAAAGGAAAATGAGAACTCACAAGTGCCTTTGCACAAACAAGGCTTACAAATGCTTTTATGAGCTAGTCTACAAGCTCCAGCTTATCCAAGGATAAGCTAGTATTGTCCTGGAAGTCCTTTCATTATTGACTTCCCTTCCATAATAAGCTTTGGTAATTTTTGGAGTGGATTAGAGTAAGATAAGCTCAGCTAAGCTTTTGAGAGCTTAGTTAAGTTAACAGCTAACTTATTAGTGGATTTGAGAGCTTATGAGAAAGTATCAAGAGCTTATAAAAGAGTAGAAAGCATTTGGAATTTTAAGAACTCACTAAGCAAAAACAGATTTTATTTAATAAAATAAGATTTCATTGATTTGACAAACTGATTACAATACTTGAAAATGAGATTAAAAGAGCTTGAAAAGGAAATTACATTTTAAACGAAAAAAACAAAAGCTACTTAACTAAAAAAAATACAGGGAAAGGGAGATGATGTGTGTGAGGAGTGAGCTTGTATTTATAGCCTTCAGAGGATGCTTCTAGGTCCTGAGTTTGTTATACGCTCCCATGATCTCGTCCCTTCATTCAAGCTAATCATTGGATCCTAACTTTGAGCTGTTGGATTAAATAAGTGAGCATACGGATTGCCAACGTGGCATTCTGTATGTCAGGCTTATTGTACTTCTTTTGCACTAACTTTAGTGCAAAATAATAGTCCTTGGTGTATTTCTTGTCAGACCCGCGTGTCCTTTCTTGTGGGATTCAACCAATCAAAAGCTCTTGTGACGTATAGCTCTGCCACATCATTCCTTGGCACTTGAATTACTAAGCCACATCATCAATTTCCATTTGCCCTTTGTTTTTGACGCAAGGTAAAATGAAGGAGATGATGAATAGTAAAAAGGGTTCGCGCCTTTTTAATCGTTTAGAAGGAGAGTTTGACTGGGGTGTGAGGGTTGACTTGGGTCCAGGTTTTTGTTAAAAGGGACGACTTTGTTTTTGGGTTATTATAAAAGAGATAACGAGTGTTAACTCTTTATATATTAAAGAGTTAACACTGTTAGGGCTTAGGGACCATTTTTTCAATTTGGTTTAACAATGAGGGCTGTTTTGGGTAATTTGAGGGATTTTTGTCTTCATATGGTTGACTAGTGTTGACCAATGGTTGACTTTGGTTGACCTTGAAAGCATTCTCCTGGCTCTTGTACACTCTATCCGTTCCCGTGTCTGTGTTTATCCGGCTTTGACCGTTTTCTTGCGATATTTGTATTATCCGTACCTACACAATCACAAAGACAAAACGAACAATATACAAGCATTTTAAGCACAATTTTGTCTTTTATGGGTCATTTTTGATATAAAACGGATATGTGTTTTCACACATATCAAAATCCCCCAAACTAAGCGATTGCGTGTCCTCACGCAATATTATATGCTTTGAAACCAAATATCTCAAAACTTCTCCAAACTAAATCTTTGAAAAGTAGCAACGACTTTCGTGGAGAAAGTTTCGAAATCACAAATTAAAAAACACCCTATTTTCCCATTTTTAATATTTTTTTTAAATAAACTAAGAATATTTTGACTTTCATTATTTCCATAACTGTTAGGGATCATAGAACAAGATGCATTTCGATCTAAAAATGCCCTAAAACGGATAAATTCATCGTCCCCGACTTTTCACTTGCTCCAAACCAAGCTTAAAACGAAATCGCAGCTAAATATTAGTAAAGATGCTAACACTACTCGAATTTGCAACTTGTAAACTTTTTACTCCCGACATTTATTATATCTTAAGTGAATGTGCTATTTTGAATTTCAACCATGGATCAACGTTTTACAAAATACTATGCTTCACGTTCCACCCGAGAATAATGAGTTTGAAGGCGAGATCATCCCATGTAGCGACTTTCGTCTCGGCACATCCCAACCTTGCGGCTAAGTGACCAGGCTTTTGACACCCCACAGAGACTAGTATCGGGACTCACGGACCTTAGATTTCAAAAACTCTCAAGTTTCCCGAATATTCATAGCTTATAAAATAGAATAGTCAAAGTTCAAAAGCATATTTGAATTTAACAAATAGAAATCTATTTATTAATTTAAACTTAATATTAAACATTTATGCAATTGTAACCCTCGACCTTTTAGAAGGCTGCAACATCGGTTGTGAGCCGGCAAGATGCAGCAAACTTTTATCAGTCTCGGATTTTTATTCTTACTATGGGCTTTCTTTAGAAGACTACCACATCGGTTGTGAGCCGGCAAGAGGTAGTAAACTTTTATCAGCCCACAGCTTTTATTATTATTATATTTTTATTATTCTTTTTCATTATTTTATTCATCATTCATTTTTTTTAATAAAGAAGACTTCTTTTTGAAAAATTCAAGTATAAATTTGAACTAAGACTAAAATTTTTGCTATATATTACATAAAAATTGTTGATTTAAGTTTAATCTCCAAAAATAGCACGTATATTAATCTGATTAGGAGCTTATGGGAGAAAAAACAACAAATTACATACATGAGCTCTTAAGATTTCCAACTAATCCTTGTTTAGCATCCCACTCATACTTAACTCTATCATTTTTCGTTCTTCGCGATAATCGCGAACGCTTAGCCTAAAAGTTAAGGAACAAGCTAGAGCTCAACACGCTCGATCGATTCAAAATTTACTCTTACTCTACCCAGCAGGAAAGTCAAAATTGTAACAAAAACATTGTTGAGTTTAAGATCGTTGAGACTCATGCTTGATTAGAACACATCTAGGATAAATAACAATGATTGATATACATAGCGGAAATAACAAAGAACAAATCAAAGTTACTTCAAGGTTTTCTTCATTCACTACATCCCCAAGATCAAATGATCCTTAGGGCTAAACTAACTAATACATAGACGTGTATAACACATCTACTAACTATCTAACTATGGTGTACACACACAGACACACCTTTTTCTATTCGACTCTCATCAGTCAACTCTTTCTATGTATGTTAAAAACCTATGTCTATGATCTCTTTATATAAGGAGAGATCAAGACTTACAAAGGAAGTAAATCATTAAGATAAGGAAACTATTTAAATCTATTTAAATCTTTCCTAATCTTTATCTTGAAGATCTTTGACCAAATCTTCCATCTTTTGTAGAATTCCTCCTTTTCCTTTTAAGTCCTTCATCTTTCATATGTTTTGTCTTATCAACTCAAATATAATTCCCAACAAACACTTATTTTATTTTTGAAAATTTTAAAATTTTTCATATTTTTGAAAATTTTTGTGGGAAAACAGGGTACGTGAGAACAACGGGTAACAGTAGGCAAGATCATATCGAAGATATACTACCCCATACTAAAATTAAACATTGTCCTCAATGTTTCCTAGCCTAAGACTTAAAAAACCCCATACTAGAACTCAAAAAGTCTAATGCATAACCTAAACATGAAGAAAGTATTACAAAAATCTTTAGCCGTTTATCAAGTGTGCTAAAAGATAAATGTTAGTCGATAATAATCTTTAGGATATCGGATTTCCCCAAACTAATGGCAAGCAAAGGCTAGGAAGCTCGAGTGGACCGGGACAAAACACCGAACACGAGAGTCTTCAGAAAATTTTGGGTCAATCCTGCAAACAATCACAAGTACAAACACAACAAGAATCGGAAGAGTACAAGCCTCCTCACATCACAATAGAAATAAGAAAGAAAATAGAAAATGGATAAGCATGGGGTGCCTCCCACGAAGCGCTTTGTTTTTGGTAACCGAGTCACATAGCTTGACTCGATCCCCGAATTCATTCGTCCTTGGAGAGAGTGTGGAGATCCTGGACTACCTTGGGTGGTAAGTCCCCTCCGAAGTAATGCTTCACACGATGACCATTCACCTTAAAGTTTGGACCATCGGGTTGAGATAACTCAATGGTTCCGTATGGAAAAACTTTGGTGATGGTGAAAGGTCCTGACCAACGAGTTTTAAGCTTTCCGATCGCTTATAATAGCTCTAGGTGTTCCGAATCGGGCAAAAAGGGATTTTAAAAACTTAACTACAACTCTAGCATCATTTGTAGGGAGCGCCTTTGCTTCAACCCATTTTAAAAGATAATCAACGGCTACGAGGATGTATTTATTCCCATGTGAAGACGGAAATGGTCCCATGAAATCAATACCCCATACATCAAAGATTTCACAAACTTGGATAGCGTTTTGAGGCATCTCATCTCGTTGTAAAATTTTACCTTGTCTTTGACACCTATCACATGATTTGATCATTGAATGGGCATCTCGATATATGGTAGGCCAAAAGAAAACGGCATCAAATACTTTTCGAGCGGTGAGATTGCACTATGATGGCCTCGGTGGGTCCTTCATAAAAGCTTTGAGGAGTATCATTAGTCTTCTTACCATGCAAACCGTCGAATGATTTGATCCGCACATATACGAAAAAGATAGGGATCGTCCTAGAAATAATGTTTAACGTCCTTGAAAAACTTCTTCTTTTGTTGAGTTGTCATTCCTTTTATGATAAAATTCCCCGCATGAAAATTTGCATAGTCCGCAAACCATGGGGTACTTTCACTAGATATAACTCCAAGAGTCTCTAAAGGAAAATATTCATTTATGTCCTTGTTTTCTAACACATCCTTATGAGGATTCTCAAGTTTAGATAAATGATCCGCCTTAAGGTTCTCACTTCCTTTTTTATCACGGATGGTGATATCAAATTCTTGTAGGAGAAGAACCCACCGGAGCAACCTCGGCTTAGCGTCTTGTTTGTTCATAAGGTATTTTAAAGTCGAGTGATCCGTATACACTATGCTTTTAGATAAGACAAGATATGGCCAAAACTTTTCAAAAGCATACACAACGGCAATCATTTCCTTTTCCGTGGTAGTGTAATGAATTTGAGCTTCTGTCATTGTCTTACTAGCATAATGTATCGGCTGAAAGTGCTTCATCTTTCGTTGTCCTAAAAAAAAAAATACGACACCGATCGTGAAATCAATGGCATCACCCATGAGTTCGAAAGGTAGGTTCCAATCCGGGACTCAACTAAGATTGAGCTTCCGGTAAGCTTCTTTTTAAGAGAGTCTGAAAAGCATCAAATACAATCCTTGAAAACAAAACGGTGTTTCTTTCTTCAAGAGTGTGATTCTTAGTAACAATCTTAGAAAAGTCTTGGTATAAATCATCGGTAAAATCATGCATGGACCTAAGAAACTTCTATACCACCTTTAACGGGTTGTCGGGTAAGGGAGCTTAGCGATATCATTGACTTTAGACGACGTCCTCAACTTCCTGAATTTTAAACATTTTATGCCCTAACACAATTCTTCTCTACATATAAAGTGGCACTTCTCCCAATTAAGAACTAAATTCGTGTCTTCACACCGTTTTAGCATCTTTTCTAAATTGGAGAGGCATGAATCAAAACTATCCCCAAAAACTGAGAAATCATCCATAAACACTTCCATAGTCTTTTCGATTCCATTATAATGGAATATCGGCCATCTACACCGTTGTAAAGTACAGGGATTAAAAAAGCCAAATGGGCATGCGTCAGGCTCAAGCGAAAGTTCCATATGGGCATGTGAAAGTAGTTTTCTCCTGGTCTTGGGGATCTATTGGTATTTGGAAATACCCTGAAAATCCATCTAGAAAACAATAGAACTCATTTCCGGCTAATCTTTCTATCATTTGATCCAAAAACAGGTATAGGTAAAAATGAGCTTTCCGAGTTGCTTCATTCTAATTCTTTAGTCTATGCAAAACTCTCCACTGGTAACTAAAAAACGTGTCGGAATTAATTCATTCTCTTCATTAGCAACAACGGTTATTCCACCTTTCTTTGGAACACAATGCACTGGACTAACCCATGGGCTGTCGGAGATCGGGTAAATCATGTCGGCATCAAGAAGTTTTAGGACCTCCTTTTTGATTACCTCGTGAATTTTTGGGTTAACCCGTCTTTGACTTTGAACCGTGGGTTTGTAATCGTCCTCCATCAAGATTTTGTGTGTACAAAAACGAGGGTCGATACCCTTGATGTCGGTGATTTTCCAAGCAATGGCCCGTTTATGTGATTTAAGCACCTTTAAGAGGGCTTCTTTTTCAACATCTTTTAAACCTTTTGCAATAATCACTGGTAACTTGTCGTTTTCTTCTAAGTAAGCATATTCCAAATGAGATGGTAAATCTTTTAACTCTAATTCCGGTGGCTCTTCAATCGAAGGTTTTGCCTTGGTGACTTCCTTAAGGTCTTCATTCTTCTTTGGAGGGAGAGTCGGAGATGGGTCTTCATTCAACAATTGCTCAAGATAAAGAATATCTCCCTCTGTGTCGTAGAAATCATCATCTAAATCCGTAAACTCATCCGGAGTTTGTAAGAAAGTCTCCATTTCTTCCAAAATGAAATCTCCTCCTTCAAAAGGAGTGAACGAAGGGGTAGTAGAAGAAAGAATTGGTTCTGAGGACGAAGTGGGATTGCCACCCGAAGAATTATTCGAAAAACCAAGTACTTCTTGAGAAAATTCCTCACAAGCCACATCAATGACGTCAATTCGGTTTATCGACGAATCATCATATGTCGAGGAGTATCGCGTAGTCTGATTGAGATTAAAAGTGACGGCTTCGTTGTCAACTCGAAGGGTTATTTCTTCTCCATAAACATCAATTAAAGCACGACCGGTCCTCAAAAAGGATCTCCCAAGTATGAGAGGAACTCGAGGATCGGCTTCAAAATCAACAACAACAAAATCGGTAGGAAAGTGAAATTTCCCAACTTTAACAAAAACGTCTTCGGCGAGTCCTTTAGGATGAGTTATGGATCGATCCGCTAATTCTAAAGTCATCCGAGTTGGTGTAAGTTCGGGTAAAGATAACTTTTTCCAAAAGGAAAGGGGCATAAGATTTATGCTCGCGCCAAGATCGGCCAAGGCGTGACATACATCCATTCCCGGGAAATTACATGGAATAAGAAACTTGTCGAAGCGCAAATCTTGAAAGATTTGAAAGATCTTCTCCATTTGATTCGAAGCTTTGTCACGGGATTTTTGATCATCACGTCGTGAAGGTTATGGAATATTTGGCTTAGGTAAACTCTTCGGAACATCGGGTTCCGGAATAGGAGTGGTTTTAGGCAAAGTCTTTGGAACATCGGATTCCGGAATAGAAATGGGGATAACCGGAGGTGGGATATGAGCGGTACTTCCTTGGAAATTTGTTTGCTCTTTATCTGTTGTCTCATTGGTTTCTCGTTCCACTACCTTTTTAGGAGAAGTAGGAATCGAGGGTCCCTCGTAAGCAATACCACTTCGAGTAGTGATCGCTTTCATCTCACCCTTCGGGTTTGGAATGGTATTACTCGGAAGAGTACCCGAAGTTGAGGCTTGGTTTTGAAACAATCCACAAATCATGTTTTACAAATTATTTTGAAAAGTAGTTTGTTGATTCATCATGAAGGCTTGTTGAGATTTTATCGTGTTTTGAATTTCATTCTTAAGGTCTCCTTTCAACGAGTTGATTTGATTTTGCATGTTTCTCAACATTTGATCGTTATTTCTTTTGTAACTCGAAAAAACATTTGAAATCTCTTGTTGAACTTGATTATTAGGCACTTGAAAAGGTTGGTTTTGAAATCCTTGGTTTTGAAAATTTGGAGCATGATTATTTTGAGCTTGAAAACCTTGATTTCCATGAAAATTATTTCCCCGATTAAAATTATTCACTTGAACTTGATTCTGATTAAACCTATTTTGACCATTGTTTTGCACTGGAGCAAAACCTGGTGGTGCCATTTGATTACTAACACGGTTCGGAGGGTTAACTTGATTGTAAGTACCCGTAGTCGCACAAACACTAGCCTGATTGTTATCGGTAGCCGGACTAATAAACAAGATGGCACCACCACAAGTAACGCAAGTTTCCTCAACCGCTTTAACCGGAGCGGGAGTGACAACTTTCTTAGAAAAAATATCGACTAAGGTCGAAAGTTGATCTGCAACCTTATCAATTCTTTCATCCGTTTTACTAGAAGCAGCATTCATCCTAGAAGCATTTAATCTATTTCGTGAATAACGTACTTTTGATTTGTTCTCAATTATATTCAAAGCCCCTCTAGTCGTTTTACTCAAAAGATTTCCACCCGCCGCGGCATTTAAGGAGTCTTGTTCATTCTCGTTTAAACCGTTATAAAAGGTATCAACTTGAGTTAACTCCGTAAATCCGTTTTGGGGAATGGGGACAAGCTCCTAAGCATCTCTTTTAAATCGTTCCCACTTTCCCTCAAAGTGCTCCTCAAATTTTAGAAAGAGTAATTTCAAGAAATTTCATTCTTTAAGTGAGTGGTTACGTATGGAGGGGGGGGGAAAAGAAGTGGGGAGGGAAGGAAGACGAAGAGAAGAGGGGGGGGGGAAGAAGGGGGAGGGGGGGGGGGGGTAGGGGGGGAGGGGGGAGGGGGGGAATGGGAAAAGGGGGGGAAGGGGGGGGGAGGGGGGGAAGGGGGGGAGGGAGGGGGGGAAGGAAAAATTGATTCACAATTTGGTAACGAGATTTCCCAAGTCAATTATTGAATTGGTGGTTCTTCTCGTACCAATTTTAGCTGCTCCTTCGAGCGAATATGGAAACATCATAAGCTTAATCACATCGTTAGGCACATTCCTAAATCGTAAAGTCGAGGTAATCCTTTTGAAACTATTAATGTGAGCATGAGGATTTTCACTCTCAAGACCGTAAAACGGGTTAGCTTGAACTAATTGTAATAAATTCGTTTTGATTTCAAAATGATCCGCATTAATTTCTGGTAAAACGATAGCTTCTCCATACCCTTTCGTGGGTGCACTGAGTAGCTCTTCCATTGTACGCTCCGCCATTGGTGCAACTTCAACGATAGTACGAAGCTCGGGTTCGACTATGTTTGGAACACGATTCCTATTTCGACGTCTCGGAATGGTGACGTTTGAATTATTTGAAAAATTGGAATTTCTAGTGCGCATGCACTAAACAAAACAACCAATGATAAAAGAAATGAGAAAAGAAAATATTTTTGTTTACCGATTAATCAACAAACTTAGGGTAACTCCCTTAAGTAAAATAAATTTTACAAAAGAGGTGCGCCTTTTTCGTAAGTGACACAAACGGTAAAAAAAAAAATTATCTTTGGTTCGGGAACTTATTAATGGATAATACTTCAGTTGAAAGTATATTATATGTTGGTGTTCTTTTACCAACTTTGTAAAAAAATTTATTTCCTATATTTACGAATTCACAAGAAAATAAATCAAAAAATCCGAAAGAGCAAATATTTTTGTATTTTTCTTATTTATTAATCTTCTACTTATACTAAAAAGAAAAGAAAAATATTTTTTTTTTACTTTTTTTATATATATATTTTTTGTATTTTTGATTTTCTCAAAAGCCTAACTTTCGAAGACGAAAGGTTCTTCAAACCACGATCGACAAATGCAAACGAAGGAATCTTAATCACAAATCCCCGGCAAATTATATCACGTAATATAATAGTAATATAGATAAGAATTTACCAAACTACCCTTAAGGACAAAGGAGAAAGGAAATCTCACAGTATAATATAATACACGTATATTATACCGTAAGTGCTTACCGGTTCGTTTTCCAAAGATTTATGAATTGAGACCACGTTTGTTATTTGGACATGATTTAATTGGATCAAAGATGATTTGTTTTCTAAAAACCAAAAAGTGAGCAAATAAAGGACAATTAAACAATAACTTAATAAGAAATCAATACAGAAAGTAATTTTTTAACTAAAAAATGAAAAACGGGAATCTAAACGGGATCTAAAAACCTAAATTTTCAAAAATAAACCTAAAATGAATTTTTTACATTTAACTAACCCTAATTGACTAAAAAGTAAGATTAAAGAAAACTAGAACAAAAACAGAGTTGAATTGAGCTTAAAAACACAAAAAACGTGAACGAAAATGAATCCTGTTCTTTAAAAAATGAAATTTTGCAATTTAAACACTACGGAAGCAAAACTAATTTTCCTAGAAACTATATGATAAAAGAAAATTTTCTAAAAAAGAATTATATTTTTTTGACTTTTTTATATTTTTTTATGAATTAAAAACGATTTTAATGAAATTAAATGATTAAAAATACTAAACTATTTATAAAAATTCTGAAAAAATTATGAAAAGTAGATTAAACAATGAGGAATCTAAGAAAAATAAGCTCGGTATCACAGCTTATCAAATAAGCATAAAAATAAGCTGAAAACTCTTATAAGCTAAAAGAACTAAATTGTATATAAAACATTAATATTGCATTCTTAAACCGAAAAAGACCCCAGGGCACGTTGGTTGAGTGTGTGTGTTGTGAGGTTTATAAAAGGGTTGAGGAAGGTTGAGGTCGTGGGTTCGAGCCTTGCTCACCCACGATTTCCTTTCTTCCACTTTTTTTTATATTTTTTGTAAAAACTTTAAAAAGCAAACTTTTAAAACTGCTAAATATGAACCCTTTTTGTGAAAACAACTTTTCTACAAACTAGAAAATAAGCTGGAAATTAGCTTAAAAGTTATAGTTGTGACTTAAAGAGACTTTTGAGCTTTCTTACTAAACTAAATAGGCAACATAACTTGAATAAGCTAAAAACAGAACTAAATAAGCTATAAGTGACTTTTAACTAACCTAATAAGCAAGAATTAAGCTAAAATCTACAAGTAATAAGCTCAAAATCTAAATTTAGCTTAATGGTTTAGACTTTTAACCAAACAGTTCCATAAGGCACCTTTGAGCTTATTTTTATATAAGCTACTGGATCCTTATGGCAAAAAGCTCTACACCTACTTAAAGATAAGCTAAAGCACTACTTAAATCAATAAGCAAAAGAAATTTTGAATCTCAATTAAGCAGTAAAATTTCTACATGAAAAAGCTATTTGCTACTGATTAACTATGTTCTTGTTTTTTAAGAAAAGACAAAATAAGATAACTATGACCTTAATAAGCTAAATACAACTGAATAATAATCTGATAAGCTAATTTGAACATAAATTAAGCATAAACTAAGGGCTATAAGCTAGAAATCTAAAATAAGCACTTTAAAGAAAAACTGAAAACCAAACAGGCCTAAGTGAATCATTTTAGCTTATTTTTCAGTAAGCTCAAAGATCCTATGGCTTATTAAGCTATACGCACCTTAAAAACCTAAACAATAAGCTACATTGAACAACTTATTTTGAATAATTTTGAACTCAAATTACCAATTAAAAAGCTAAGTAAAAAAACTGCTTATGTACACAGCATGTAACTGAAAGGGTTTTTTATTTTTGTTTGAAAAGACAAACTGCTAAATTGAAACTTAAAAACAGATTACTAGATAAGCTAATTTTAACAAAATAAACTCAAACATATGAAATCTATCTTAAAATCTACTAGTGTGCTAAATATCAAACATTGTCAAATACTATTACCATCTGATAATTAAGCTAGAAAGAGGTCTTTTCTATAATCCTAACTGATGCAGTTTGCACAATAATGCCCAAATCCTAACTCTAACAATTGCAGACTAGAAGAATTTACTTCTAAACTTATATGACATTAAACTAAAAGCAAATTAACTATTAATTCTAGCTAAAAATAATCAAAACTTAACAGGCTTAAGGATCTGAGCTTAATGACTAAAATTTATAACAACTATCACAAATATGATTAATACTAGATTAAACCTACAAGCAACTTTAAATGCTGATTTCATAAACCTAGAAATGAGATTTAAAATGGATCCAAAAGGCCAAATAGCTTATGACAGTACTAACTCTAGTTAGTACTGTCAATAACCAAACACCCCTTTAAACACAGTCAAATCCATTTAAGCTTATGAAAATGCAAATAAGAGCTTAAAACTATGATACCAGATACTATAGAGCTAAAAATAGACAAAATGAACAAAATCCAATAAGCAAATAAGCCATAATCAATAAACTAACAACTATGCTATATTTTTTTTTAATTTTTGACAGATTTATAAAAAGAATAAATGAAAACAGAGATTTAAACTAACTAAAAACATATTAAGCATTAAACAACAAATAAATGTAGAGATAAGCTAATTAAAACAGCAATAAGCAAATATAAGTAGTTATAAGCTAATAATGCAAAATTAAGCTAAAATTGTAAAAAGGGGACTTACAGGAGCCTTTTTCTTAAACAAGGCTTATCAAATGCTCTTTTGAGCCATCAAAAAGCTCTAGCTTATCACAAGAATAAGCTAGTAAAGTCCAATAACTCTTCCAGGGTAAGCTTATCATCCAAAGCAACCAAATCCATCCATAGCTTAAGGAATTAAACTGATTTTAGATTTAAGTAAAGTTAAGGTTTTTTTTGTTTGAATTGAGTTCAATCCTAAGCTTAAGACTTAGATAGCTTGAGATGAGCTTAAAACGAACTTATGTAACTAATAGGCAGCTTATTTAAACAAAATTTAGGATATTAAGTAAAACAGATTAAAACTCAGTATGATAAGTGAACTTAAACTTTATTAATAAAAACAGATTACAAAGATTTTAAATGAAAATTACAAGTATTTAAATGACATTAAGTTGAAAATTACAATAAGCTACAAGCTAATTTTACACTACTCCTAAAATAAGCTAGATAATGACTGTGAGTGAGTATGCTTTGTATTTAGTTTGCTGAGTGAAGTGCTAGCCCCCAAGTACGTGTAAGACTCTCCCATACACGCATTGAATCATCTCCTTGAATCTTGCTAATCATTGGATCCTAATTTTGAGCCGTTAGATCATTAAGTGAGCACACGGATTGCCAGCGTGGCATTCCGTGTGTCAGACCCTTTGTGCTTCTTTTTCAAGTGATTTAGTGTAAAATCCTACTTCCATGTGTGTTTCTTAACAATCCCACGTGTCCTTCTTGAAGTGTCTTAGCCAATGGAAGCCTTTGAGTGACGTTTTCTCTTGCCAAATAAGAGCTAAGTGCTTGAATTGTTGAGCCACGCTGTCAATTTTAATTTACCCTTTGTTTTTACGTAGGGTGAAACGAAGAAAGAGATGAACAGTGGTAACAATTTTTCCCGCTCTTTTTTACTTATACGTTAGTTGGGAGAGTTTGACTCGGGGGTTTGGGTCGTTGACCAGGGTTGGGCTTTATTAAAATGATATTAGGCCGTGGGTGTTTGTTTGGGATATTATAAAAAGATAACGACCGTTATCTCTTTATATTAAAGAAGATAACGATGTTAGGGCTTTAGGGGCTTTTTTGTGAATTATGATTTAACATAATGACTGATTTGGTATATTGTAGAATTTTGGTCCTTTGTTGAGTTTGACCAAATGATGACCGATGTTGGCATTTGTTGTCCTTTGTGTAGAAATCTTCCGGCTCTTTTGCACTTTATCCTTTCCCGTGTTCGTGTTTTCCGGTTTTGCCCGTTTTTTTGTGATTTTTGCAACATCCATACCTACACATTCATAAACAACAAAACACACATATACAAGCATATTTATGCACATTTTGATCATTTAAGGGCTTGTTTTGATATGAAACAGATATGTGTTTTCACACATATAAAAAAAGCATACAAATTCTTTTAAAACCCTAACTTTACACAAAATTATCTTACACTTATTTTCTCATTTAGTATATAATCAAATACAACAAATCTAAGGAAAATCTCAAAAGATTACACAAGATATCCAAGATTGGCAAATCAAAATTTATGATATTGTTACTGTATGCCAGTGCCCTTAGTTTTGCAAGCCGGCGCCATTTGTCAACAGCACCGGAAGAACCGGGCTACAGTAAATTTTTTGGCTATAAATACTAAGCCATTTCTCATGTTTTCACACACCTTTCTCATCTAATCTTCTATCTAATCTACTGATCTCTCTCTCTCTCTAGCATCTCTTTCTAATTTCTTGTGTAGGTAATTCACTTCAAGAAAGGAATTTCCAAATACCCAAAAGTTTCAAGCACGCCTTAAAAGTGTCTTGATCCTTGATTCTTCTACTTCTTTCAAAGAATCCATCTAGCTGTGAATTATTGTTGTATTGTTAGTTGTATATCAAGTGTAGTTGTGTTATTATCAATTCTTGTGTGTGAGAAATTCGGGTGATCATCTTTGTAAACCTATAGAAATACATTAGTTGTGAAGTGCCTTTCCCCGCCAAGTGAAAGGAGCTCGGTGACTAGGTATTTAACAAACTCTCGAGTAGGTAACTCGGGATGGAGTAGCGAAAGGAAGGTGTCCCTTTTAGCCGAACACCAATAAATAGTTTTGGGGGGGGGGGGGGGGGGGGGGGTTTTTTCTTGTGTCCCGGTGAACTCTTTCTTTACTTTATCTTCTCTTTACTCTTACACCTCTTACTTCTCAACCATCAATATCTAGATAACTTCACTAAAAGTTTCAAACAAATTGATTTACAAGTTTTAAAAGTTCAAAAATTTAGAAAACTATTCAACCTCCCTTTCTAGTTTTCCACATACGGGGTTTAACTAACCAGTGTAGTTAGTTAATTTTACAACATTTAGGCTCTTTGGTGTATTCCTAGAAATTTACCAATTAAAAATGTTTCTCCATCTAAGTCCATAGTACTCATCGTTGTGGTCTTGAGTGATATACCAAGCCAAGTTTTAAAGTCCACTACATCACCTGCACACTCATAATTTTTGTGGAATTTTTAGTAAACGTTTGGAAACGGAATAGGCTTAATTATCACAATTTGGCATTAAGGGTTATAGTGCGCGAGGTCATGTAACTAGTAATTCTTACAAAAGTTATGCTAGAAAAATTTTTAAATTTGGCATAATTTAAGCATATAGCATATTATTTGTAAAAGAAAGGACAAGTAGGCGTTCTAATTTTCCACCCCCTACTTAAATTATACAACGTCCTCGTTGTATAGATAAAACAATTAAAGAAAATGTAAAATAGAATTAAACGAGACGACCCCTGATATTCTGCTCGAGATGATACACACATATTGAGTTCTTAAGAAAAAGTGTTGTTGACGAGGCGTCAAAATGCTCGTACGAGTTCAACATATTTCTTTTTCAGAGTATACCATATCATTAATTTTACTTATAGCAAGGTCCTAGATAAAGGTTAGAAGACAAAAGTACAATTCCTATCTTGGCTACACAATGGTTACAATGCTGGAAAACAATTAAACACACATGCTGTACAGGGATCAATATGCCATATCCCAAACCCTAGGATACGTCGTATGGTTCCTGTGAAAATAATTAAAACTTTCAAAGTACTCGTAAATTAAATTAGAGACTGATAACAACCAAACACCATCCATACTGCCATATCCAAGGGGTTCGATACGCTGTATGGAGTGGCTGGGAAGACAGCTCGTAACAGAACAAATAGAAAATGCGACAAACACTTTAAAAAATGATCGGGTTTGTTTCTCTCGGAAGCACTTTGTTCACTAGTCGTTCAGTAGACTTTTTTCTTTCCCGCTCTTCATTCATCATTGCTGTTGCCACGACCCATCCCTTATTAATGATATGTAAAAGTTCTCGATAAGCGTCGAGGTTGTCCTTTGAGTGGTTGAGGTACCTAGACTCTTTTATGGCAATGTACTCTTTTTCAGCATTGAATGAGTGCTTCATCATCTCGAATCTCTTGATTTTGCAAACTGATGATTCATGCGAGGGATCATCCATGCGTTCTTCATTCCCCTGATTGTCTTGAGTATTACCGGCGTCTATGTGGCTAGAATTCACTATCAAGATCCGTATTAATCTCAGAAAAGGGTTCATGATCCTTTTAGTATGAATGTTTGCATACGGTCTCTGGCCATAACTTTCCAAATGATTAAATGGCGTGACTTCATGAGCATTAACCTTCCATCAACATTCTTTTAGCTTTACTAGCACATTATAGTCTAGTTCGTGGAAGTTCCCAAAACTATTTATCAACCATGCACATAATTTCATCACATCGGGAGTCGCATTTCCCCATGATTCTTTAACTTTTGCTTTGTGCATTAAGGTTTCTTCTTTTAGTTTTCCATTAGCTAATTCATCATACCACTTGTGATCCTGGAAATAAGTCATGTTTCAGACCTGAACCATCCCAGGTAGCTCTCCACCGTTGCAAAACCCATCAATATCAGAACTATACGTGGGCCATTTGGCTATTACATTCTTAAAACAATATGGTTCACATATATGATCACATAGTTGATATGGCACCTTTATTATTCGAGCGCCAAAAAAACACCCTCTAACGACCACACCAGCACACCCCGGCAAAACGGTTCCTCAAGATCCCTGTTACAAGTATTATCAACTCATACCCTCATAAGGTCATGATTCTGAATATCAAAAGTTAAACAGATTCGTGTCAATTTTTAAGGGAGGTAGTTGAAGTCATTGAATGCTTTAACAAGGGTGTCCTCGTTGTCACATAAATTGCCATTGATCTGAAGATGTCAGTAATATCGTCTTGTTATCATCTCCCTCAGCTTCAATTCTTCATAGTTACAGAGTGTTTGTAGAAATTTTTTGAAAGAACTTTTCTACCAAAACTCCTTAAGTATAACTGAGCCGATACAATCCTTTTTAAACCATTCACTTGCGGCACCCGCGAGTGAACTAGGGAAGATGCTAAGCCTAAATCGGTCCTGACTTACCCCATTAGTTTTGATTGGCCCAGCTACTTCAAGAAATTTATTAATGTGTTTAAACACGTTTTCTCCGATTGTCCCTTTGAAAGTATTATCTCGTATCTTGACCAAAAACGCTCCTTGCATCTCGACAAAATTTCTCTCGACTTCTTCCCTTCGATATCAATAGAGATGCAATTTTTTCAGGTAACTAGAATATTCATTCGGTTCTTTCATCTAATTTCTTCTTCCGTCAAACGGTTTTCCTGAAATTATAGCCACAATGATGAGGTAGGATATGCCCTCAGGAGAGAACACATATAACCAGGAATTCACTTACGAAAAAATAGCTACTGTATACTGTATCAAAATGATCAATTACGCCGTATTCAATTAATTTAATACGCCGTATGGGTCCCTGCTGAATGTCAGTACGTCATTAATTGATTATACAGAATACGCAGTAATTGTTTAGAAAACAAATACGTTGTTTTAGACTGTAGAGATCTATTCCCCCCCCTACGTTGTTCTGAGTGGAAAGGTCGATACGTCATATCCAACTGGTGGATACGGCGTATCTGTTGATCTATCAGAACAGAATACTTAGAAAACAATTAAATAATGCTGGAATTCAAACACACAATTAAATCACACAATTAAATTAATTATAAAAAGAATTAAATTACACTAATTAGATTAATTCAAACACTACTAGGTTAGAAAAACTAAATAAAATTAAATGATTAAACTTATTTCACACCCCGACAGTGTGCCAAAAACTTGATGTGCTGACGTGTAGGGTTAATTTATTAATTACCAAGTTTTAAATTTATATTTAGCCGACTTATGGATGAAGTGTCAATTTATACACATTTTGGGTCATTTAACCCCCTAAAACATGCATTCTTGCCCCAAAATAGTACAATAAACGTTCATTTTAGGTATTTTAGGCCTTAAGAAGGCATTTGGATGAAATACACACGTGACTTGGGCTTCATATAGAAAAGAAACAGACAAGATTTAAAACCAACACACTACTCGACAAGATTTACAGTCTCAGAGCCTAGAGACTGAATGTGTCTTTGTAGGTGTTATATTTAGATGTTTCAAGTTTAAATTTATATTTTCAACATAAACCTAAAACAACATTTAACCGGGCAGTGTACCCTAACGGTAGTATTTCATGTAAGTAGGGTGTCGAACACTTGAAGCGAGGTTAAATCAATCATTTAATTAATATCTTGGTTGTCTAATCTATGTTAATTCTATTCTAATCTAATTTTATGTTAAACCTATGTCAGTCTAAATCTTAATTCTAATGGAAAAGGGGGGTTTTCTGCTTGAGAGACTGGCACGGTTGGGTTGGTGACTACAATCAATTCAAGACAATGTTACCCACGCAAGCTAATTAACAAAAGATGAAAGAGCGGTCGAACCTTAAATAAGAAAACTGTAATAACCATCATTAAATCCGATTAGAATGTTGGGTTTGTTTATTAGTGGCAATGATTTTCTTCTCTCGAGGTGGCATATCATTCTTATGAACTTTAGGCGTTCCATCATCCTAATACCTAGACAACATTAATTCTGACACAATTAAAGCAACCCATAAAGCATCCTTATTTGCTGATGAAAATCTTTCTAGGATTAAGCAATGTGGATATTTGTTAAACCCTAGCTCATAGAGACTTTACCCACTTACCGCTTAATGGTGATTTATACACTAGTAGTCCACTTGTCCAACCATCCAATGGAATCAGAACGTTATTTGTTGAATGCTAGGTCACCTTCTATCAACACGATCAATAAACCATCGGCAAATATTCAATAAAACAAGTTAAGCCCGAAGCGTATCCTAGACACAGACTTAAAAGGACAATATTTGTGTAACTATTATTCTAGATGTATAAATTACTATATGGAGAGCTATCCCGGACTCTAGATCCGCTTGGTCCACTTCACTAGATCCAGTTGAATGATAGGTCGCATACAAAAGCGCGTAAACAAGTATAAATTGATAAACATAAACAAGCACTCAACGATAAATCAAGAAATCGATATAAACAAATACCAAACATTCAAATCTTCATAATAATGGCTAATACCCGAAGGTATTAGCCTTCAAACGTCATAATAAATACAAGAGCAATTATTTATCCAATGTAAACTAACCGAGTTAACGAATGATACCAAAAACTGAACGATTAAATACGTTGCTCGACCTCTTCTGCTATTTTTCTCCTCTGAAAATTGACTTTTGTAGTTTAGGTATCGAGAATATGATTTAGCACACTTAAAACTCGTTTTTGAGTTTTCTATTTATAAGGTCTGGAAGTCGGTTGGATACGGCGTATCCAATGGGTTGGATACGGCGTATTGGGGATTTCTTGGAGTAGGGACCACGTTTGATATCTTCCAGAATATTATATTGATTCCATATCTTGAATACGGCGTATTGAGTCCTCTGGATACGGCGTATTGGTCTTTAATCTTCTGTGGTCTTTGGTGAGTGCAGGCACGGATACGCCATAATCTCCTTGATGGATACGGCTATTGGTCCTTCAGAATAGAAATCTTTAGAAATATCTTCATTTAAATCCAAATGCGCGCCTTTTTGCTATCTTTCACTAATTACTCCATAAATTACTTGCATTCTCAAATATAAACGATTAGTAACATTTTTAGCACATATCAACAATATATGAAAATAATTTTTATGAGTTCCTAGTCGTGAGAAGTTTTTCAAAAAATAAATTGGGATTTATATTATATATGTAAATATGTTTTTGTAATTTTCACGATTGGAAATTAAAGTTGTGTGAAAATCAAGTTTTTACAAATGTGCAATTCCTATTACTATGGGAAGAACAATGGTTGTTTGTCTAAAAATTGTGAGTAATAGAAAATATGAAAAATTCCTAATTTTTGATTTTGTGCAAAATTGAGTCATAGACACAAGATTGAGAGATGGATAATTGAAGTTACTTGTAATTTTTGTTATTGATGATGATGAGTGTGTTCTTGCTTGTAGATTATTGCTTGAGATTGAGTTTTTAGATGGTATATGGTGTTTTAGTAAGGTTATGTTCGTCATATGCAGTAGCAGTTTGGGGGTTGTGTTTGTTTCTGGTTTTAAAGAGGAGGAACAAATTTTTTTCATTCTGTCAGATGGCCGACCCCCTTAGTGATAATGGGGCCGCCTATGTTAGTGTGGCCGGTCCCTTTAAAGTTAAAGGGGCCGCCCATCTGACGGCTTATTTTCTTGAAATTTTTGATTTTAGCATATTTTTAGTTGTAATTCTATGTTTGTGTGATTTGAGTATTATTGATAGTTGTGGTATTATAATTACTTAATTAAGAGTTTTAGTCGTTTTTGTAACATCCGGGAATTTTCGAAATTTTAAAGGACTATTTTAATTTTTGACTTTTCGAGTCTGACTTGACCTTTTTGACTTTTGGTCGTTCATTGTTACATAAAAGCAATTACCGCGTGACCGGTAAAATTTTCGGAACATATTTTAAATAATAAATCATATTTATTATTACATCTCTCAAGGGAAAGTTATTTTTAACTTATTTGATTCGAAAACGAAAAAGGATATATATTAATTCATAGTTGATTTATCAAAAACGAACCACTAAATCACGTTTTCACGATTCGGACCCTAAAGCAATTTGATGTAAAACGATATTTCAGACAACTTTTTAGTTTTACCCGAGACTTGAAAACAAGCAGAAGAGGGCTAAAACAGCCTCACAAAGTTTTGAAAACTGCACACAACGGGTACCGACACACAAAAATAATTAAATTTATTTTTAATTATCACTATTTATTTAATAAAATTATTTAATATTTTACTTATTTAAGCGTTGTTGATAACGCGAATATCCGAGTTAAAATTTCTTTTTATTTTTAACCAAGTCACAAAATAAATAACAGATATTTATTTTAAATGTTATAAAAATATTTATGAAATATTATCAAGTAAATACTCATTTTTATCAGAAAAATGATTTGGAAAACAATGACGCAAGTTTCGTATTTTGAATCGTCCGATAAGTGGCTCAAACGAGTCCCGAACCGATAGTTATCAAAACTATATTAAAAATTTACAAATTATCATTTCAAATTATAAATTTTTTTATATATATAAAATTTATATATTAAATTTCATTTCCATCTATAATAAACACACACACATGCCACCTCTCTCTCCCCTCTCTCATAAAATCCGGCCACCACCGGTGTCGCCGCCCGCCACCACCAACCATCGCCGGAAAAGTTTTCCGGTGAGTTTTCCGACGAGCACCAAAAAGTCTCCTCTCCACCGGATCTACCCGATCGCCACCACCACTCGTGGCCATACGCCTCCCCCCCCCCCTCCGGCTGTGTCAGCCTCGTCGCCACCACCACCATCATCATCACCGCGTCATCATCATCCTCATCATGCCATCATCGTCACTATCACCTCGTCAGACCGATCACCACCTCCACCTCCTCACCACCGCCACCTTCACAACACTACAAGGGTGCGTGTGGTTTTAATATCAACCCGCAAGGGATGCGCTTGGTTTCGTGGTTTATCACCGCAAGGGGGTGCAGATGGGTTTCACAGCCGAGGTGCGATTGGTGGTAACACCTACCGGGTGCGTCGGGTTGGTGGTAACACCCACCGGGTGCGTCGGGTTTGTGGTGTAGCAGCTACGGTTGGATTTGGGTTTAGCACCGAACAGGGTGCGTTTATTTTGGCAACCACCGGCCAAAGGTGCGGTTGGTTGTACCACCATTAGGGTGCGTTAGGTATATGGCAGCAGCAGGGGGAGGGGGGGCTGCTAGGGGTGTTTGGTTGGCTGTGAAACCGCACAAGAGTGTGTTTGGTTTGGTTGTGTAAACCAAATAGGGTGCGTTTGGTTAGTTTTCACAACAAGGGGTGCGTTTGGGTTAGTAAGAATATACAAAGGGGTGTTTGGTTTGGCTGTTACGCACACCGAAGGGTGCGTTTTGGCTGCTACAGCAGACTAGGGGTGTTTGGTTTTGTAGAAACTGATTAGGGTGCGTTTGGTTAATAAAACAGCCACAAGAGGTGTTTGTTTCTGGGTTTTGACACGGTTAGGGTGTGTTTGGGTTAACAACAAGGCTGTAAGGGTGCGTTTGGGACAGCAGAAATCGAATAAGGGAGCGTTTGGTTTAGCGAAACAACGAGGGTTTGTTTGGTTTATACACTTGACTAATAAATATAACACGAGACTTTATAAATTATAAATCGGAACTAAAATAGTGGTTAATGGTTAAATAAATATGGTATTTATTAATTTGTTTAGTTATAAATATATATAAATATATATTTAAAACACGTAGATATTTTGCAACACGCGGTTTGTTGAAAAGGGGAAAAGAAAACATTAGGTTTTATAAATATGGGGAACGATATATAAACGGAAATGTCATGGTGAAATTTATATAACTTTTTATATTTAGTAATGTTTTACTAAAGCCTCTATTATTTTAGAAACCGATAAAAGGGACTAAGTTATATTTTAAAGATATAATAATTTGTATTATACAATAACCGGATAAACGAACGAAAACTATACTTTTACAATGAGACAACTATTTTGAACACGACCCATCGAGGAAACAAAATATAAATTTATAAAATATTATTTTATATTTTATAATTGTCAGCTAGAAGATAACATAACAATTGTTGTAAAAACTTTACAAACATCGTTTAAACATAAGTGGTAACCTTAAAACGTACGTTTACGCCTATGCAAGAATTTCTTATTTAATTAAGTGGTGATTTCGGAAACGGGTCAAACTAATTGGTTTAATCATTTACTCACACTTATTATCTAATACCTGCAAAGCATTATATACGTCACATTAATCTTTGGATTGTTTGTCTTTGTTATATAATTCACTACTTACGATTTATTTATTTAACCAACCACCAAACTATTACAACATAAATCTTAAATCTGTTTATCAACGAGACGCGTTGACGTACCATGTTGCATCGGAAATCCCAAAAAATTATCTAGCTAGTTGGACTTAGCCGTTAATTAAGCTGCGATCTTCTGATCCAGCCGCTTCGTCTTCCGTTTGGAGTTGTGCATGTAGATTCCTATCTGTCAATCATATCCTACATCATTCAATTACAGTATTAATAGCCCCATGTTTTTACTGGTTTTACATATATTTTTGGGTGAGAACATGCTTGTTTACAAATGCAATTCATGGTTGATTACAGAATTGTTTACATACTCATTTACAAAGGCGTAGTTAAGGGGATACATTACTTGACTTCATTTTTTGGTCACGAATGCATATTTTACTTTTGAAAAAGGATTACAGATTAGCTTAAGCGGATTGAACTGATGACAAAAACGGTACCTGCCTGGGTGTTCTTGGAGGGGACACCGGTAACGGGAGTACATCTTTTTTACTTTACTGCCCGGGTACTTAGAGGGGACACCGGTAACGGGAGTATTATTCTTTAAATCACTTGCCCGGGTGTTCTTGGAGGGGACACCTGTGATGGGTATATATAAGTCCTACTATGTATACGCACAAGCTTCAGAACTGATAAATCACCTTGGAGGTGAGGCGAATGTTAAGAATACTAGATCTATTCGGAGTGTGATCCCCGTTCGAATTGATTACTATACTAGGGCAAAACGAACGTTATAGCATGTCTTCTACAGAATGCTATAAATGAGATCTATTCGGATTGACAATCCCCGTCGGGTGATTAAGCTATCGACTCAACGATTTTTCTAGGGCAAACGACGGTAATAACATGACCGGATTACGATTGGTTGGGTCATACAGGCCCACAATTCTTACATATGACCTCTTACAGTTATATTAGATGCAATCAGTTCATGAACTAGAGAATTTGTAAATCATTGTTTATACTCAACATGATATTTAAACTGTGCCTTGAATAAAGTGGCAATACATACTTGAAAACATTTGTGACATTAATTGTCATGCATGTCTTTATAAATCTTTGGATAAGATTGGTACTTTTGATGACATTAAGATTGGTCATAAAGGCATACTCTATAAATCTTTGGGAGTTAAGATTGTGACTTTTAAGTGACAATAAATTGGTCTAACATAGGCATCTTTATAAATCTTGGATAAGATTGTACATTTTGAGTGGACATTAAATTGATCATTGTTGCGTTTCTTTATAAAATCCTATTGGAGTTTTTACATGTTACTGTGATGACACAGTTGACAAAAACATTTATTATGAAACTTACATTTCATATTTAACTAACCTATGAACCTCACAAACTTTATGTACACGTTTAAAAAGCATATTTTTCTTAGGTAATAATAGATATTGCTAACTTGAAGTACATTGGAACTTTACATTCAAGTTTATCCATGGTGATGCAATTATGGGACAATGTATATATCAATTCAAGGAAATCAACGAGATTTATTTTTCAAACGACACATAGTATCAGGTTCGATCACTTGTATCTAGCTCTGTGTATTATGAAGAAACTCCCCGGAACATACTTCCTGCGACCAATCGCAATATTTTGGGGGTGTTACATACGATTGCATAAAGAATTTGAAGCAAAAAGGACTGAGTTTTGTGGTTATGCAAATTCCAAGAAGATGCAGAAAGCGTTTTAAAACAACAGTTTGAAGCATATACTATAGTCAAAGTTCAAGGGTTTGAAAAGGATATGACAGATTCCAACAACTACTCTCACTCAGTTGGAAGCTCAAGGTGCTGAAGTATCACTGAGATGCAAATCACAAGTTTTTTCTCAGAAATCTTTGGCCCCGAGTTTGGGTCAAATCTAGCAATGACAATAGAACCAAACCAGATATGAACTACTTATATCCATTGATGACTTGTATAATAACCTTAGGGTTTTGAGCAGGAACTCACAAGTATCTCAAAATCATCTGCAAGTGCTCAAAACGTTGCTTTTGTTTCACACAACAAGATCAACACTAACAAGGTTAAATCTGGTCATACAAGTATCCTATAGTACTACACCTTCTACTTCTTTCAAACAATATTCCAGAAAGAGAAGTTCCTGTTGGTTTTTGCTGATGAAGTTATTATTCACTCCTTTTGTCAAACAATCAGAAGATTTGGACTTGTTTCATGAAGACCTAGAACATATTGATGATATGGACATTTGAAAGTAATGGAACATAAACAGGCAGATAGCAATGATTGCTATTCGAAATGAAGAAGTTTTAAAAGAAAACTGAAGGGAAGAGTCCAGGATATGGAAACAAACCTGTTGTTTATTGACAAAAAGAAGCTTGAATGTTTCAAATGTCACAACACTGGTCATTTTGCAAGGAATGTACATCCAAGGGGACAAATGATGGAAAGAAGAGAGACTCGTTTTATCAAGATCAAGGAGCTGGAAAGAAAGAGCAGAATCAGAACTGTTTGCTGACTATGATGATGGTGTTTGTCAATTATGTGAGAACATTCAGATAGAAAGAAGTAGATGACAAATACATGCACTCATGGCAATCAGCTAATAAGAGGTATCATTATGTACTAAAAACAACATTGATCATATAATAAACTTTAAAACACAGTGAGAACAAACATCGGTTAGGCGAACTAGAAGCAAAAATACTTGCATATAAAATCAAGCTGTTAAGAATAAGAAGCTCCAATTGTACTTGTTTCAAAAGCAGCATTATCTCTAAATGACTAGCTTTACATTACCAGCAAATGAGATAATATGAAAAAGATGAAAAGCTTAAAAAATATTGGAGAATTGGAATGAAAGCTGTAAAAGAAAAGGAACAATTGGCAAGAAAACATAGATTCAAATGAAGGGATTCTCTAAAAAACCTTTGAAATTATTTATTCTGGTATAGTTCAAATAGTAAACGTTGGCTTCTAGGGTATGGAATAAAATCAACAATGATGTTTTAACTATGAGGAATAAATGAATCGAACTTGTTTAAATAGTACAGAAGAAGACTTTGTTGAAAAACCTTTGTAAATAGATTTCAAGAGACTGATAATGTTGAACAGAGTTCCACATCACAACCCTTAACTAGGGACAATACTCCGAAACCACAACAGAAATTGATGAATCTTGTATGTTTTTATGTACAAAGGACCTCAAAAGCATAAAACTAGTGTCTCATAACAAATTCAATGATATTCCTACCAGTCAATCAAATACAGTGCAATGATTCTTTTGGAATCCCTCTGAGGCACTCTGTAGATTTGAATCAGAAATTATAGAGTGACCAAAAGAGGAGCAGAGTCTAATATCTGTTACAACTAATGAAAAAGTCGTGTCTGAACCAAAACCAAAAGAAGTTGAACCTAGTTGTGTAACACACGTAAAAACTCCTAGGCAAAAAGAAAAATCAAGAGCCACTAAAGTTAAAACGGAAAGAATTGGAATGAAATGAGAAAGAGAGCTAAGGGGAAGGTTACTCTTTCAACAAGAAAAAGTAGTTTTTTGTTTGTGGCAGCCAAGTCATTTGAATCAGAGATTGTGACTTTTATGAAAATAAAATGGCAAAAAGGTTTGAGCTTATAGGAACAAATGTTTGTTAATACTATAATGGGTGGTCAAAACCAGTATGAACAATGCAAAACAGGTTAATCATGCTAATCATTAGTAACCTAGACCAGTACAAACACAAAGCAGTAAGGCCCAAACCGTAATTTCGTTAGGCCTAATGTTAATACAATTAAGGCAAAATGTTAATTCTGTCAGGTCTAATGTTAATACTGTTAGACCTAAACAACCAGTACCTACAAGTAACTCAAACAGTTTTAGTCCTGTAAGACCCCAGGTGAATAAGTTTAATCAAAGAAGTAATTTTAAAAATCACATCACCTGTGAAAAGACACCATTGTTAAGAAAATACAGCAAGAATGACTTATTCTTATGCTGTAAAGGGAAATTGGGCACTGCTGTTAAAGAACTCAGCAGGATATAATTGGCGGAAAAATAGACCAAACTCCAATTGTAAATAGTGGATTGAAAGTTATTATCGTAACTGTAGAATGCTAAAGGCGTCCATAAGTCAGATCCCAAGCCTGAAATAGCCTGGGTCCCATCTAGAGAAACAATTTCTCATTTTCATTGCCTGATCATGACCACTCAAGAACAATGTAGGACAAAGGTATAGTGATAGTGGAAAGCTCAGTGGCACATGACTGGTAACAAGGATCACCTGGATGATTTTGAAGAATGCAAAGGGGGATCTGTTACCTTTGGAGGTAGCAAATTGCTACAACACTGGTGAATAGTTATGAGAAAGACCTAAAGCAGACATAAGCTGACTATTGGGAAAAGCAATTGTGAAATTGGTGAAGAAGGTAAAGAAGATGGAAGTTGTTCTCAAAAAAGAAGACATGTAGGTTCTAAAACTGATATCAGAAGGATGAGGATGCTGAAAAATACTCCAAACAGCCGGGAGGAATTTACAAAGGAAGGTTAGGATGAATGGTAGGTCCTAATATGAAGGATAGAATTAGAGGATTATGAAACTCCTCACACAAGATAAAACTTCAAGAGGCATATATTGTCATGAAGTGATAGAACAGCTGACAACTCTAGCTAAATTCCTTTACTCAAAGAACCAAGACCCTACGACAGCAAGAAAAAGGAAAGTAAAGACTGGACTGAGCAGGAAATCGATTCCTGATGAAGTTAATTCTGGTGATTAAAGCATTATTTCCTTCTCCAATGAAAGGTCAAAGAGAAGTAAATGCAGGTGCTTAAGAAAAAATCTCAGTCTAAAAGGACAAAGAAACAGAACAGAGAAGAGCAAGCTAGTTTGGCAGAAATAGTAAGACTGCAAGCTCAAGAGGAGGCTGAAAATGCAAGAAAATCTGAACTATAAAGACAGGATGCATTGATTGCAAAGAGAGTGCAGGATGAGTTAGAACTGTATGAAACTCAAAAGAATAGGATGGCTCAAGTACAAGAAGCTGCAAAGTACTATACAGAAGAAGATTGGGATTCAGTAAGAGCCAAGCTAGAAGCAAATAGAGATCTGTCCAGCAAAGTGTTATCAATTAATTTCTCTAGTGATGATTTTGCTAAGCAGATGGTGGAGTTAATCAATGAAAGAAGAGGCTGTTAAAAGAACAGAGAGAGAGAATAAAAAGAATAGGGCCTAATAACTCAACTGAGCAAAGGGAGTACAGACTAGTACTTAAAAAACCAAGGTAATAACTTGGGAAAATAGGTCACTAAAGAAGTTGAAAACCTGATGAGCTGAAGGAAGATATTGATAAGTGGTAATAGAAGGTGAAAGTATATTCCTATGAACACAGAGCTTGGAGCAACAAAGTGAAGAGAACAGTATAACAGCATTTCACAGAGGTTTTTTAAGAAACAAAAGATTACTGATGTTCTTTGATGTTACTAAAGATGGGAGATCTGTAAAAAAGAAGAAGAGGAATTTTAAAGTTCAACACCAATTTATGAGATGCCAAAATAAGAAAATCTTTGTGCAAAAAAGGATAGCAGAAGAACAAGTCTGAATCTGCCAGGTCTGATACATGAGGAGAATATAGAAGCTTCCGATGGATGAAAAGTGGATGAACCTTCTTCAGAGGAGTTTTAAATGGGTTTAATCCCACAAGGATCAGCACCTGCAAAAATTATGAAGTGGCAAATTCTTAAGAGTGGTAAGAAAGGAGCTTATCAAATCATCAGGGATGATCACACAGATATAGTATATGTGAAATTATTTCCAGGTTTATTAAATGATCTACAAGAGATGATCTTTAAGGATTTGTACAGTACTGATTATGTAAAGTATGGAGATAGCAGGCTGAAGAAGAATATGAAAGAGTTTTATGGGGGGATTTAAAGACTATGTTTGATCCACCATCTATAGAGGATGCTGTTTGGATTTACCACATCAACCAAAGGTACTCAGTAGAGATAGTTCTAGTTGGCAGTTCATAGTTTAACTTTGGAGGCTGCACACATTATATGCTCACAAGTGAAGTCAAGATCTCTATACCATAATAGAGTTTGTCAAGCAATGCTTGAAAAGAGACTTATAGGAGATAGAAAAGATGAGGTGTGCTATTAACTTTTGAAGTTAATTAAAAGACAAGCTCAATAGCAATAATTTTAGTGCTTTGGTATATGGATTGGAGAGCTGAATGTGTGAAATGGAGTTGAGAAGAATAACACTTGGTGGAGGTGCTTTGCAACAAACATAACAATGGTGTTCAATCACCATGGCCTAACCAGCACAAAGAACTAACTTGACCATAGATACGGCTTGTGGAAAAGTATTTCTTAAATCCGTTTATATGGTTAACAGCTTGCCAATAAGTTGTATGGTTATCAACTCACCATATCTGTGTTTGTAAAGAGTTGGCTAGCCCACAAGATTATGGCTTGTGGTAAAGGCTGTGGAAAATCCGTTTATGGATTGACAGTTTAACAAAAATTGGATTGTACTCAACTTTACCAATGAATCCACTACAAAAAAGTTGAACTGTTACTAGTCCACCAAGGGTGATGCCATGATTTCCAAACAACCAAAGGATTAGCTAGACCCAAGAGCAAACCGGTTTACTTATAAAGGCTTCATCAAATCCGTTAATAGCTGATGATTTCTAAAAATCATATGGTTTAATTCCACTCACCATTTTCACGTACAAGAGTTTGAAATGGTTATCAATGTATCATGGTTTATAAAACCAATACACGCTAACTCTAGAGTTAATGGCTACTGGTAATAGTGACAATCAAATCCATTTAAATTTTCAATAATTCACCTCTCTCAGGAGTTAACATACCTAGAAGTGATGAGAATAGACTGAAACTTTATGATCTGATGTACATATAGTCAATGTTGCTGCTTATCTGTTGATGAAATGATCGTATGTTGATGAAGAGATAGTACATGTAGCTGTGAAGTGTTGGTCATGATGTTTAAAAGATTGATGGCTGCAAATATCAAGTAGTGATGATTTAAAGAGTTGCTGATAGAAATCAAGAAACTGCTTATACACGACAATCAGCATGTTGCGGTTCAAGAATAACTCCAAAGATAATGCTCGCAACATCCTCAGGAAGCTCAAAATGAATATACTCAAAGAAACTTGAAGTTCATAAGTGAAGATCACGTTAGGGGATGATTGTTAGGAATATATTGTAAACAGACTAGTCTGGAAGTTATAGAGTTAAGTCTATTAGACCATAGTTACTGTCTAGCCAGTACTAAGTTAAGTCTGTTTTATGTAACAGATATTTATCCTTAGAGAATCTTAGGAAAGGATGATGCTTATCCTTTCACACACGATGTATAAGCCATTAGGGTTTCCTTGGAGTATAAAAGGAACGCTACGGATAATGTATTAAAAGACATATATAGAACCTAATAGAAATCAATAGCGATATAGGAAAAGTATTACATTGTGTTCTTCTTAAGTACTGTGTTAAGATTCCGCAATACACATAGAATTCATAGTTATTGACCCTCCTCATATAGATTGATTGGATTTCTCTCAAAGTTAGCTAATTGTCTTAACAAAAGGCTAAACATGATCTAAGACTTTTGGACCAACATAGAATACTTTACCATGTATGGCGTTAAAGCAGACACCTCTTTTTTACTTTCTTATTCTTAGCACGCACTTTATGATTTTTTTTTGGGTAGATTCAGGTTGGATCGTGTATGGTGATACGCGATACTTACTCGCTTTAGCCTCTCATTGAACCTAAAAAATAAAGTAGCAATGAATTATAAGTGTTTACATAATAGATAAGGTTAAAAGATGCTTTTAAGGCAAGTGATATTAACATTAGCATCATTGGCTCATCAACGAATCAGCAAGTATGTGACTGATCTTGGAAATCATTGATTTTGATGTTTCGCCACTTTTGCATCCTTCAACGGGAGTATCAATCACCATGGGTTGAATTGGCGACTGATTATGAAATTTTGACAAATATGTGATTGCGTTATTTAGGTAAAAATATATATGAGAAAAAGAGGCTTTTAAGGCAAGTGTTATTAACCTTAGCATCATTGGCCTCTTCAACAGAATCGCAAGTATGTGACTGAGTCTAAAAATTCATTGATTTTGATGTTTCGCCACTTTTGCATCCTTCAACGAGAGTTTCAATCACCATGGGTTGAATTGGCGACTGATTATAAAATTTTGAAAAATATGTAATTGCGTTATTTAGGTAAAAAAAAATGATAGTTAACATTATAGGATAAGGATATGTTTACCTCTTTAGGAATATCAAAATTAATTATATTCATAAGAGCATCAACTGCAATCTTTTTGGCTCCTGCTAGTGGAACTTCACAATTCTTTGATGAAACTTGTTGGTGCTCTTCAATAATGAAATTCGGACCTGACAATTGTGGTTCCTCTAACGCCTGTATAAATACAAGTAGGGGGTTAATATTTCATGTTGGTGTTGGTTGTGATGGTGATTACACTGAACAACTTGGTAGTGGAGCGTTTGACAACAAATTAATTTTTTTTGGTTTACATATATTCTCTATTACAAAGTTTCACAAGGGCACAAATGGCATCCTTGACTCAAACTTGGCGCTTGACATGGCTCGTCTACTTGGGTTATACTATTCTTAAATGATATAGCCTATTCTACATAACATTAATCAACACACATTCTGGGGTCGAAGACATCATTCGGTATGTAAAATAGTAGCCATAGAGGCAAAATACACTATCCTCATCATTAACCAAAGTTTCCCATTCAACAGTTTGGTCAAAATCATGAATCAAATTCTTGTCTGCCACATTTTGGTCAAATTCATTTTGCTCTACAACATGTACATATACACAAAATGACAGTAGATAGAACTTTAACAAGCATAATCAATCACAAAACTAGTAATAAATGGTTATTCTATATGATGTAAAACACACCTTTGGATCATGATCGAAATCCATAGAATCATTATGCACATTATTTGCATTTATATCAGTTGCACATGAGGTCTGCAAAAAGGAAGAATTTTAGTCAAATTACTAAGTAAACAAAACGTCTATTAAATTATTATGTTAAACTAAGTAAATTACAAACCTTAACAGAACTATCAACGCACATAAGCTCTTTATTTCCAGCCTTAACATCAGATCCACACGATGGCTGAAAACAGACATAAATGTTTAGTAAACAAATACATATAACGAAAATAGCTCAATGCATAGCAGAAACAAAACATAAATCATCAAATAAACATCACAGACATACATTTTTATCAACATGTCATCGATTATGCACCTTACTTTGAGTCGAAATAAACATAAATCATCAAATAACGGAATAGCTTAATGACATTAAGCAGAAACAAAAAAGGTTACCCTTTTTCAAGATTAGTAAGGATCTAGGTATCTATCAAAAATCCTCCAATGATGTATACGTCTTTGAAACTCTACTTCCATATCCTTATCTTCTTCAAATAATAGCAACACGATTATGTGGATTTTCAGTCAAACTAACAAAATCCTGCAAAAATATGGTAATTTATGTTAAATAATTATATAAGTTTAAAAAAGTATTGTATAATTATATAGATATATATACTTTATAAAAAACAAAACCTTACATGATGATCAAATTCCATACTATTGCTAAACACATTAGTAACATGACTATCAGATCCAGTTTTAGATGTATGCATTAAAAAATAAGGTTTGTATGTTATGCTTAAAAAATAAGGATAAATTTAAAATAGGAATATATTTTTATATAGGATTTATAAAAATTTTATAAAGTATCAAACGACCTATGATGGATTTTAACATTGCTCAACTACGGTTATACGACTATGAAAATTCCGTTGCATATCAGAAATCTTTTTTAAAATCTCTGATACACTCAAACCTTCTTCAACTTCGTGGTGAACATCTGGTACACTCAAACCTTCATCAACATCATGGTAAACATTGGTACGTACATCTACCTCACGGTGATGTGTGTACATGTGTATGAGAAACAACTGACTTGTGCTTAACACGTGACTTCTTTTTTTCCAATGGTCCATCAGATGATGTACTTACCTTTGACACATTATGGAAATACTCTAAACTCATTCTCCACCACTTCTGTTTCATCTCATCAGAAGATGGAGTAAGGGTACGAAGCCTATTTCTAACCTGAAATAGAAGATCATAATCATTCTTTAAAAATGGGGTCCCATCACTCAATGCACACCCTAAGGTATGTACATATCTGTATCTCTCAAGCATCATTGTTGTTTTTGAATTAGGATAGGTTTCCAATAACCATATCTGGAAACATAACGAAACAAAGGGAATTTACTAATCAACCGTGTAAATTTAAAAAAACTATTATTAATTTAAATAAAGAACTTGACTAACCTTAAAGGCAAAAACAAAACCCTGCAAAGTATATGTTGGCATGAATGTCGGGCCCATAGTTGCAAGTTTTTTTAAATGACCTTTACGGTATTTACTATCATCATTGTATACCCTTTGTGAAGCTATTTCCATATGTACTCACCCTAGGGGAAAACTCATTCCATGTGTGAATAAATCATCACTATCCAAAAGCTTGTTTGCGATAACGTGTCTTAGCTCAAAACCCATAAAAACAAAATCTAACGCCAAAAGCAAACAAACACGGACAACGTCATCATCCAATAGCTTGTTAAACTCAGTATGGTTGTTGAGTAGCTTATTCAGATCAAGGCCCTTAACACTAGATTTTTCGGGAAATAAACACCCCCCCCCGCCTTCCCAAAAAAAACAGAGAAACAATAACATCCTTTCAAGTGGCTAAAAACGACAATCCCCCGAAAAGAAAACCGATAACCAAACAAAACTCATGCCTTCCAAACTCAATTGTGTTTGGCCCACTATCAAAGATAAAAGGAATATCAGTATGTGGTGGGGGGGGGGGGGGGGGGGGGGGGGGGGGGGGGGGGGGGGGGTGTGGAAACCCCCCTAAGGATCTTTGACATTTCTTTGATGTTGTAGCAAATAGTTAATCAAATGGTTATCATGCTCTTGGGTTCTTATATCTAACCACGGACCAAAAATAGTGCTTCTAAACTTTTTATAACGTTCAGGTTTGAAAGCCAACTTACTTCCTATGGTTTTCAGTAGATATAACCTAGTTCTCGCACTGACTTTGACATCATAAACCTAGATTGATTCAAAAATAATTATAAAACTACTTGATAACATTAAACATAAACTATTTATCTTAATTAAATCAAAATAAATGAACAAGTATTACTTGTAAGCTTGAACCCACATTGGCCCTTTATACCGATGAAACCCATTCGTCGATAAATGTTTTCAGGAGATCAAACCCAACTATGAAACCCTCTTTAATCGGACGAACCCTTAACAAAGTAAACCAGACTTTAAAAGTCAACCCATATCGATAAGGGCTTACAACAATCAAACTTAACTATGAAACCTTTAACGGAATTAATCGGACCAGTGAAATCGTTTTAGGGATTATGAAACCCTCTTTGATCGGTGTGTGTTTTAGGGATTAGTGTGTGTAGTGTGTGTGCGTGTTCTGAAATATTACGGTTACCAAGAAAATCTAAGTTATAGATTTGTTTTCTTTCCCGAGGCAATAAAGCAAATAGGTACAAAAGTACGGAACAGTTGAGTCGAGCATTTGTAAGTTGAGTAGCCGTCAGTCGAGCACTTGAGGGTTAATATGACACAAATAAGTGGGCCGCTAATTAAGTTGAGCATTAGACACGTGTAAAAAATGAGTGGAGAGTAGTCGAGTAATTTGAGATGACCATATTGGGAATAAGATGAAAACATGACTACTATGTAGAATTCAATTTACTTTTTGGCTCAAAACCGTACTTGGCTCATACTATGATCCCAAAAATCAAAAGAAAAACATGTTCTATAAATAATAGTGTTTGTCGGAAAAAAATGATTGTTATGTCTAACAATCATGTCTACTTATGTATCTAAAGATTTGATTGGTTTATTTAAAATAATGATTGGTGAGAATTTAGAGATAGAAAGTGCATAATATATTTATACAAATGATTTATGTATTAGGTATGTATTTAAGCATGTATTGTATGTCTAAATAGCGCTACTCTTGTGGAAAACATAAGCAAATTAGGAGATGATAATTTTCATTTTTGATATCTTATTGGTATCCATAAATGATTATTCCATAAACGAGGCGTTGTACCAAACTTAATAAGCAAAAGTTTATATACCGCCTAGGTCATGAAAAAAATTTCAGAAGAATCTAGCTAGACACAAACAAACAATAACATCCTTGTTCAATTTTATTAAATGACTACCTAACAACAACAAGTCATCAACAATATGTATCAAGATCACAAACATGTCTTTTTAACAAATTGTTACATGCTTAACCCTTTATATTTTCACATAAGTTTGCATATAAATACATTTTTTCAAGTAAGTAATTTACGTTATTTAACCGTTTGCATGAAATGTTTACAAAGTATAGCTCTTGAGTCGATAAATTTTGGGCAAGGGGTTGAACTTATATGATAAACTTATAAGTTTATTACGATACGATGAACTTATATAAGCTCATAAGTCTCAATATAAGCCAGAAAATTGAGGCTTATGTTATATAAGCCGAAATCAAATAAGCTCATAAACTCACGTATAAGCCGAAACAAACACCTCCTAGATCAAGAGATGGTCGATTAGAAGCTAGAGGACCATACATGCAATTTCTGCTCAATTATATCTCTTCCAGGTTACAAATTGACAGAAAAAGAAATATAAAAAACCTAAAACGTTTTATCTTTAATAACAAATCTTATCTTGTCCTGTCAAAAAATAATTAAAAAAACATATATGTAACAACTAGCTTTCAAAATAACGTGTTTCGGCATAACATTGTTTTTCCTTGACCATGCTAAAAGGTGTTTAATCTTTTAAATCACGTGTATCTTTGTCTATATACGCGCCTGTACTTGTGTAACAAAATTTTTCTGCGAGCTAAGTATTTTTCGGTTATACATTTTTCGTGACAATAATTTTATCGATGATGATTGTAAATAATTCATGGAGGATGAATATAATAAAAAAGAGTGCTTTGTTTCCTTGACCATACTATTAAGATGTTTAAATCATTTATCACGCGGTATTATATTTTCTATATGAACTACTCCGAATTCGTTTCAAGATTTTATTTGTCGTAAAAGTTATCTAAGAGTAATATTTATGGCTTTTGTAGTTTAGATCATTCTGGCCCATGCCTCCTAATAGAGTGCATTTGAGGAATAAGGTGATCAGGAATAAAGTGAATTCAAGTCGCCGAAGTTCAGTGAGTTCACTTTTCAATGAGTGTAACTCTGAACTGAATGGTATTTGTCAATCTGATGGCTTTAGCCTTGTACTCTCTGAGTTGTAAGCTGAAGGACACCATCAGGAAGTAATCCATCAGAGGACTTATCCTCAGCAGGTTAACTCATCAGTGAGTCTTTTCGGTTTGAACCTTCAGCGTGTATGCTTTTCAGTGCGCTAGCTAATGAGTGTTCTAGTCACTGAAGGAATGACTTAGCTGGAATGAATTCAAATACTTGTAACGGCTTTAACCTATTCAAGTGACAGTTATAATTGCATTAATGACCACGTTTAATTGGTCGTGTAACAACTAATTCCTATAATTAAAGAGGCTAATTATGTGGTGATTAATGGGCTGTTAATTACTCATAATTCCATTGACTAGGGTTGAGTGATCTCTACTATAAATAGAGATCATAACATCTGCATGAGAGACATATATATAGACGACTTAAACAATTGGATGCACCAGTGTTATTGATTTGTGCCTAATTCAATAACATACATTTGGTCTTATCCCAAGTAGATATTCGTGATACATAGGCAATAAGGTCGAATAGTTTACTTTGAAAAGTGATAACACGGATTCTAAATGATATCCGGAAGACATATCATTGGTATAAGTAATTGTTTGCTATTGATATCTTTACCCTGATCTGGCTCAAAAAACCACTAACAATCAAGTAAACTATTTTGTGAAAATCAACGGTTGTTGCCTTGCTCATGAAACGCATGGCTCAAACTTTGCCAAGCTTGACAAGTTCAAAGGGGTGGACTTAAGCATGGCACAAGAAGATGCACTTCTTGCTTTACAGCATAAGTGTGACGTATGTGCTAACTACTCCTATTCCAGAAGGATGGAGATAAAAAAATAAAAAAAAAAAAGAAATACAACCAAGAACAATCAGGAAGAAGAACAAATGGGAGAATGACGATTATATTTGTAGAGGTTTAATTCTTAATGATATGTCTGATCCCCTATTTGATATTTATCAGAATGTTGAATCTTTCAAAGAACTTTGGGAATCCTTGGATGCCATATATATGGCTGATGATGCATTAAGTAAGAAGTTCCTTTTAAGTAATTTCACAAATTACAAAAATGGGGGACTGACTCAAGACCAGCTATGTAAGCAATACAATGATCTGTCTGGCATAACTTTGGTAAGATAAGCAACAACACACAATATACAAAGAAGAAAAGGATAATCAAGTCTCTTGTATCATTGAGAAACTCCCTCTTTTTTGGAAAGATTTCAAGCATACATTGAAACATAAGAAGGAAGAACTGACTCAACTACGTTCAAGCTTTGGTCAGTATCTTCGTAATGAGGAAATCCCTCACATGGCGCATCGTAATGACAAGCCAAAGGCAAAAATGTTGTTGGTCCTTCAGTTGTCAATATGGTGGAGCATAACAACTCTACCGGGTACAATGACAACAAGGGTAAACGTAAACATCAGGACACCAAAGCTCATCATAGCAAAAAGTCTAAAGTGACTTGTTGAAAGTGTGGGAAACCTGGACACTTAAAAAAGATTGCAAAGGTGGAAAAGTTTGTAGCAAAGCCAATAGTTCAGACACAAATAGTTCAGTGAATTGTTCTTCCAACTCACTGAAAGGTCAGAATATGTTTAATAAATCTCTTCAGGTTTATTATGTTACATATATATCTGAATCTTATTTTTTGCAGGATAATGATGTTGGGTGGTGGGTTGACTCAGGAGCAACTATGCATGTGTGTAAAGATAAATGATGGTTCAAGACTTATGAGTTACTGAATGATGGATCTATTCTTCACATGGGAAATGAGTCAATAGCCCTGGTGCATGGACGTATGTGTGTAGATCTTAGATTTACAAGAAAGATTGTTTCCTTGTTTAATGTTTTACATAGGGGTGAGCACGGTCCAAGGACCGGACCAGACCGGACCGAGGACCGAGTTGGTCCAAAATACCGGACCGGGGACAGGACAGCAATTATACGGTCCGGTCTGGGTCGGTCCGGTCCAGATCGGTCTTCGGTCCGGTCCGGTCCTACCACGGTCAAAAGTCATTGGGGTTTTGTTGGACCGTTACCGGACCGAACCGCGAACTAAAGTAACAAAAACCCCGGACCCGGAGGACCGGACCAGACCAAATACGTTCGGATCTGGTCAGAGTCGGTCCGGTCTCCTGGTCCGGTATAGCTCACCCTAGTTTTACATGTACCTAAGTGATTAGGAAAGATATTGGTTCAAGCAATGTTTTTTGATAGATAAGTTATAATATAAGTGATTAAATCTAAAAAAAAATTATCCTAACATGGTGTGTTTATTGGTTTTGGTTATTTGAGTAATCAAATGTTCAGGCTTAATATTGTTAATGATATTGTTAATTCAGCCTTTATGTCAACCTCTAAACTGAATGATTCAATTATATGGCATGCTAGACTTGGCCATGTCCACTTTAAGAGGATGCAAGATATGTCTAATAATGGGTTAATCCTAGCTTTTGACACGGACATCGAAAAGTGTAAGACTTGCATGCTGACCAAAATAACTAAGAAACTATTTCAAAATGTAAAACGTAAAACTAAAGTTTTAGAGTTGATCTATAGTGACCTATGTGATTTGCATGACACTCCATTATAGGGGAATAAGAAGTACTTTGTGACATTTATTGATGATGCTTCCAGGTTTTGTTATGTCTATCTTTTACATACGAAGGATGATGCATTAGATAAATTTAAAGTATTTAAAACTGAAATTGAATTGCAACAAGGAGCCCTAATCAAAAGATTCAGGATTGATATGGGAGGTGAGTACATGGATACTCTATATTTCAGTATGTTGGTATAATCCATGAAACGATTGCTCCCTATACTCCGTAACAAAATGGTAGATCTGAAAGGAAAAATAGAGTACTGAAAGAAATGCTTAATTCTATGTTATCCTACTTAGGATTGAGCTAAGGGTTATGGGGTGAACCTATGTTAACAACATGTTATTTATTAAATAAGGTTCCCAATAAAAGAAACAGGATAACCCCCTATGAACTCAGGACTAAAAGGAAACCAAACCTAAACTACCTTAGGGTTTGGGGTTGGTAAGAGGTCATTGTAAGACCCCTAAATCCAAAAGGCTTCACACACACACACACTAAAAAAGAGGCATTTAAATGTATCTTTGTTAGAATATGTTAAGCATTTCAAGGCTTCAGGTCTTAGTATTGTCCTAATTGAATCAGTTTCAATTAACTCAGTAACTGAATAAAGAGATGTTATCTTTGATGAGAATAAATCCTCATTAGTCCCTAGACCAAGTCAGAGGTCCCTGGTAAATGAAACGGAATACATTGGTGGTTTAGTGGTCCCTGAAGATGAAGAGGTCACTGATGAGGTTTTGGCCTAACAACCTAAACCTGAACCTGAACTTCAAAGAAGTAACAGGCATAGGATTTCAAAGTCATTTGGACCTGAATTTCAATTATACTTAATTTAAGAAACAAAGGATGAGGTCTCTGACCAATACTCCTATTGCTTTAATGTTAAGGATGACCCCAAGACATTTGATGAAGCAATGAAGTCCTAGGATGTTGCTTTTTGGAAAGAAGAAATTAACGATGAGATGGATTTTATCATGAGCAACAACACTTGGGTGTTGGCTGATCTACTACCTAGTTGCAAACCTTTGGGTTGCAAATAGATTTTCAAAAGGAAAATGAAGATAGATGTAACTGTTGAAAAGTTCAAGGCAAGGTTGGTCATTCAGGGCTTTAGACAAAAGTCATGGATAGACTACTTTGATACTTATGATCCAGTGGCACGTATCAGTATCATAAGACTACTGATATGCTTTGGCACTAATACATATTTGATTATTCATCAGATGGATGTGAAGACAACATTCTTGTATGGTGAATTGGATGAGGAGATCTACATGAACCAACCTCAGGGCTTCATCATGCCTGGCAATGAAAACAAGGTTTGTAAACTTATTAAGTCCTTATATGGACTAAAGCAGGCACCTAAGCAATGGCATCAAAATTTTGATGAAGTGGTTTTTTCTAGTGGTTATTTACTTAACCAAGCTGACAAATGTGTGTATAGAAAATTTGATGAGTCTAGTAAAGGAGTCATCATTTGTCTATATGTTGATGACATGTTGATCTTTGTCACTAACCAAGTTCATATTGACTTAACAAAGAAATTATTGTCATCTAGGTTTTCCATGAAAGACATAGGAGAGGCTAATGTTATCCTTCGCATTAGGATTAAACATGTAAGTAATGAAAAAGAAATTTCTCAGTCTCATTATATTAAGAAAGTATTGAAGAAATTTAATTACTTTGATTGTACTCTAGTGAGTACTCCTATGGATACAAGTGAGAAGCTGATGCCCAATGATAGTCAGTATGTATCTCAACTTGAGTATTCTAGGGTGATTGATTGCCTGATGTATGCCATGACTTGTACCAGGTCTGATATTGCTTTTTTGTGCTTAAACTGAGTAGGTACATTAGTAATCCTATCACTCAGCATTGGCAAGTAATTCAGAGGGTACTGAAGTATTTGAAGAAAACTAGGAATTAAAGTTTGACATATACTGGTTATCCTTCAATTTTGGAAGGATATACTGATGCAAGATGTATCAAAGACATAAAAGACACTTCGTCTACCAGTGGTTGGGTATTCCTGCTTGATGGAGGTGCAATTTCTTAGGCATCCAAGAAGCAAACTTGCATCACCAATTCAACAAGGAATCTGAATTTGTGGCTTTAGAAACTGCTAGTAAGGAAGCTGAATGGTTGAGAAACCTAATCCCTGAGATTCCATTATCGTCCAAACCTATAGCACCTATATCTATCCGTTGTGATAGTGTTGCTACATTGGCAAAGGCTTATAACCAAATGTACAATGGGAAGTATAGACACGCAGGTGTCATGCATAGCATGATTCATGAACTTATCATGAATGAGGTGGTATATATAGATCTTGTAAGTCATCAACAAAACTTAGCTGACCGTTTTTTTTCTTTATTATGGTTGACGAAGGGATTGCAAGAGACTTGGTTATAAATACTCCTAAAGGGATGGGTTTAAAGTCCAACTTAGTCGCTAAATGCTAAAACACCCAACTCCTTCTTGAGGAAACTTGGGAGCTGAGTTCAACGTGGAAAGTTGAACGTTCAATGGACTGAAGCACATGTTCTACAATCATCCCAATGGCAAAAAAATGGGGGTACTTAGAAAACCTGCTGAAAACGAGAGTGAAAGTATTTATTTACTTGGATGGATAATTTTCTTTGAAAAAGTACATGGCATGAGCAATGAATAAGAGGAACCACTATGTGAATGATGAGTTTTGCCGAATAATCAGGGAGCTTTGGACTTTTAGGCGTTCTTTACAGACATTTATGAATTGGATAAGGACTCACATGGCTTGAATAGTGTCAAAAGCGTTTAAGTGTTTGAAAACTATTGTATTTTATCTCGGGTATTCAAATGGGTTGAAAGGGTTCAATTCTTAAAACAAGAACCCCTGATTCTTAAATATTTAAACAGTAATGAACTAAATGGAAATTCATCCTTAGGATATTTTTTTGTTTAAGCACAAGTTTTTTGTTTAAAATGTATTTTCAGTAAATGAATTATACTAAATTAGGGAAGATTGTTGGAAATTTAGTTTAATTGTTGGGTTCAGTTCATACCAGGTAATGGGGCTGGAGGTACAGAGTGTACACCCATGGGTCATTGAACACACTGACTCTAATAGTGGTAAAAGGAATTCAAGTCGCTAATGAAGTTCAGTGAGTTTCACTTCTTCAGTTGAGTGTAAAACTCATAACGGAATTGAATTGCCAGGCTGATGGCTTCAGCCTTGTACTCTCTAAGTAGTAAGCTGAAGGACACCATCAGGGAGTAAATCTAACAAGGACTTACATCGGTAGTAAACTCTTCATGAGTCTTTTCAGTTTGAGAAACCTTCAGTGTTGTAATAGCTCTTTCAGTGCGCTAGCAAATGAGTGTTCAAAGTCACTAAAGTAAAATGACTTAGTTTGGAATGACATCATATACTTGTAATGGCTTTAACCTAATTCAAGTTAACCAATTATAAACTGCATTAATTACCACGTTAAATAGTCATGTAACACTTACATCCCAAAATTATGGAGGGCAATTATATGGTGTGTAATGGGCCCGTTAATTACTTATAATTCCATTGACTAGGGTTGATGATCTCTACTATAGATTGAGATCATAACATCTGCATGAGAGACATATATACAGAAAACTTAAACACTTGGATGCGCTAAGGTTATTGATTTGTGCTTATATTTCAAATAACATACATTTGGTCTTTATCCCAAGTAGATATCCGTGATACCCAGGCAATAGGGTCATATAATTACTTTGGAACGTGATAACACGTTTACAAGTGATATCCGGTAAGCATTTATTGGTATATTGTTTGCTATTGATTATCTTCACCCTGTTATGGGCTCATAACCACTAACAGATGGAAAATACTATGATCATCAAGCAACTCTACACCTTTTAAATAAAAATTTTTCGATAGTTATAAAATTTGTGTTAACGTTCAGGTTAATTTATGCACAGTGATAAAATTACATTTAAATTAGAATCTAAAAAGTTTAAACACAAGAACCAAAAAAACCTAATTTAGATAACAGATTGGGAAACACTGATTACTTTTAATATTCTAAACAGGTTTTAATGTATAATATACAATAATGAGGAACATTTAGCTTTGCTGCAGACGCATGGTTTTTGGCTTAACGAAATTTGGTTACACGAGCATTCTCTATATATATAGCTCATGGATTGTTTCTGAAGTCGGTGTGTAACTACAGGGACTATTTATATAATTTTTTGTCATACAAATGTTGGGTTTTATGACCTAATAAACTATTTATTAACACGAGTACGTAGCAGAATAAATAAATCACGTATAGAATATGTAATTAACAAAGGTTCAAGATGTGTATACCTTTTAGCAATCAACAAACACAATCTTGAATATACACGTGTGTATAAAACTAGTAACCACGCAAAAACCACCAAAGATCTAAAGCAAGATATCTCTACTTCAACACACACAACATGTTCTTTAGCAAAAAATTAAGTATGTTAGTACTAGTAGTGATAAAGTAATCCAAACGCCTTCGACTCTTTAATCAATCAACACGAAAAACCCTTTGAGGGTTGTTTGGGTCGATCACAAACCGAAACCCTTAGGGTTTTTGGTTCGATCGCACGAGCTAGGAGGGAGAGAGAGGAGAGACTTTTAAGGTTATTGATTTTCAAGTTATGTAAAAAACTAATCACCCTAAGCCTCCTTTTATAGCCACCTAAACTTGGCTTGCAAGTTAGGCAATTCAACCTCCTCATGGAGATTAGAAAACATATTGACTAAGGCAAAAAGGAAATAATTTTACACTTTCCTTTTTTCATAATTACATATTAGTCCCTTGTTTAACTATTAATGACTAATAAAGTACTCCTTTAATTCGACCAGTCAATTATTTCGTGAAACATATTAATATAATTAATATACAATATATTAATTACATTAATAAACGTATCCTCTGTGTATACGTGTGTGCCCCCCATAGGCTCACGTAATTTCCCGGACATATATTATTTGATATATGTACATATCCCAACAGCTCCCACTTGGACATGTCTCAAATAATATAATAACATTGGTAAGTGTCTAGCAACACGCCAATGCTCCCAAGAATACCTGAGTGTACTTCCGTAAAGTCACAGTTAAATGATTTAAATATTTACAATCCCTTTGTTTTCGATACCATGTTAAAAATGGATATTGATCTAAGTCATTCCATTATTTAACGATTTTGTTTCTCGTATATATGATTAATCAAGATTACCAAAAATCATTGAGACATATCTACCTGAGTTTTTTGGTGCGGCCACACATACATCTGATTAACCCTACGAGGGGCCTAGTGGTATCATACTTCAACTATTGAAGGAACAAATTCTTTATTTACTACAAGTGTATAGACACCATGCTTCACAATCACTTTTGAAAATAGTCCTTATTAGCTACCTTATTCAATATAACTTAAACTACATCAAGAAGGATTATTCACACATGCAAGACCTACTTGCATCTCAAGTCTAAGAATTTAGTAAATCAAAATCACTTACAAGATTCACTTAATGACGCTGATCCATAAAGTGATAATCTTGTTAGTTGGGGAAGTCCAATATTCATCTTATGAATATCATATGAGTTTGGCGGACACATCCTTTAATATCCAAGATATCACCAATCACTCAGATTTGTCTTAGTTCAACTATATTTCTATATTGTTGATCGACAACGGACTAATTTAGAATAATAAATATTATTCATGGATTAAACATACAAGTATATGACACAATTTATATTAAATATAACCACATACCACGTATCATTATCATTAATAAAATTGTCTAAACATCCCTTATCCAAATACTAAATAGATCAAATGCATGATAATTCTAGTTGACGAATCATGCCTCAAGATACGATGATCGTACTTGCTGACAAGGCTTAGATTTCATAATTTCAACTAGCTTTGATCTTTTAAAATTTTGAGAATACTTATTTTAAGAATTCAATTAATGAAGTTCTTGAATATCTATGATGATTGTTTGTTTATACAAATATCTCAATATTAACACACTATATCTCATAAGGTGCGTGACATCATTATTGACACCAAATCATCTTTCGCGACTTCTAAAAAGTGTAAAAAAATTGTATTCAGTATTCCTTTAATGTATAATGGATACTAACTCTCATTCAGCACAACTAGTCTACATGGTCATCATAAAAAAATGAATCAACCAGTGAACTTGTATAGAGTGTCATCTCAATATGATTATGTGCATCCGTGTAAACCAAACAGACCCGCGTTGCTTTTAGAAAGATTCGTAAGGACAATGAAAATATTTCCTCTAATAATATTGGCACCTCGTGGAACTACCAAGTTCATTGGTGTTAGATCTAATTGCACAAAAATTGTTCAACATATATCCTTAGTTTTCCATTACTATGTACAGATCATAATCTAATAAGATTACCAAATCCAAACATATTCTATTAAAATATTCAATTCAATGATTATCTAATAACTTTCGATTAAATACCAATGTTGTCAAGTCATCTTACATTCATGCATGATACAACTATTCCTCTACACAATATAATATACATAATGAATTCTTTAGTCTAACTTAAGATTTCATTCATGTTCTATCTTGTCAAAAGATGTCTATCCATTTAGACTTTCTTAATGGCATGTCAAATTGTGGTAGATTTATATACCGTATATGTTCATAGCAATAAACATATATTTCAAGGTTGTACATTTAATTTCCTAAATCTTTCAGGTGAAGAAAACATGAACATAATACTCCCACTAGCTTTTGGATACGCGTATTATCTTAATTAAATTAAATTTTAAATCACACCAAGTGATTTACTTGAATAATAAATCTTAAGATTCTACTCCTAGGATGGCTGCAATGACCAGGGCTTGATTCTTGCCGTTTGTACACTTTATAAAGATTATATGAATTCATAAACTCCTTTGATTACTAACCGTCCTCGCAATAGTAATCATTTAAGGAAGAGTTTTAAATTCCATTGTCATATTTCATCAATTGAACACTAGTATGACAATCTACCACTTTAATAATAATGGCCATAGAAAGAATATTTAATCAAAAACAATTGCTTGTGTATGATTAAAAATCCTATCATAATGCATGCATTAAATATGTGTAACACATTGTCCTTATGAGTTTAAAAACAAGAACCAAACCACTTGGGTTTTTTCTCTTTGAAGAAACTCATTCTAACTTCACAGTCTAACCGTTTAGTTAAAGATCAATTAATTTCTAAAACTGATTATTTTTGTGGACAACATCTTAACATTTCATAGTTTTGGGTCTATAATCAATTCAAATTCACAATGCATCTTGAATGGTATTTCACTAAGATACCACATTTCAAATGCAATGCATTTTAAAGATTAACATGTTCCATCATGATCTTGTGACTCATAATCCTCAATATTGATATAACATTTACAATCAAGGTATGTTGAGGTATCCTTGCCGGATCTCTATGAACGAAAATTATAATCATATAAAGTTTTAACATTTAAAGACTCAATATATATTCCACTAGAGTGTTTAGAATGTTTATGTATTTGTAGTTTTATCTCTTTCAAATCTAAAAATGCTCCCCATCTTGCTTTTTTAATTAAAAGACTCTTCTATAATACTAAGCAGTAGGAGGGACATTACAAGAAATACATTGACAGTTTTTTGAGTTTAGTTTGTTAATATTATTCTACGTAAGACTTTTTAACAAAGCATAACCTTCAATTTTAAGACTTAAAGGGAGTCATCATATTTCATAATTATAATGGTGTCTTATTTAACCTTCTAGGTTGGTCTTATTTGAGTAATGCAAAGACATACTCATTTCAAACCTAACAGATTTAAGGTAAAATATTTTAAGTTTATAAATTATATTTTAATGAATAAAAATAAAATTTAAAAATAAATCAAATCAAATAATTTCCCAAAGAAATTGATTCAACACTTTAGACATACCATGAATTATATAGGTATTCTATGAGTAATTTTTTATTGTGAGACCTTTATCACAATCTTTAAATAACTTAATACTCTTTAGGTCACATACTTATCAATTGCGTCAATCGAAATTGAATATTTAGTATTTAAAAACCTATTTGCATGCAATAATGTATACGGCTGTAACTAGTTCAAGAACTCTATCCATGTTAACTATACATTATTTTGCCTTTGAACAATTCAAAGACTTTTGTTCATGTCATAGCCGAAATATAACTTATCTTTAGTTTTATAAGTCATTCAACATTTAAAGGACTTCACGTTTATTAATTTACATAAACATAAACAATATTTAACTAAAGTAACTTTTGAACATCACCTCTTGAACCTTTTTTTTTTTTCAATAGTGAATCACAAGTTAAACAATATTAACGTCATTATTTAGGACATCCAAGAGCAACATAAACCTTTTACTGAAGTAGTATTTAAATCGAGACTACTTCATTATTTTGGACATTCCAAAAATGCATAAACATTTTACTTGAAGTAGTCTTTATTTCATATCTTGACATATGTTCTTAATAGGGCAATAAATCCTAGTAGAATATTAGTTTCTTACCTTACGGTCAAGAGAAACATTTAATCATATTGTTCTTGTCATGTGTTGTACCTTGCACACAATAAAGATTTCTTCCACTTGTGCATGGCACAATGATTGCAAAGTTTTATACACGTAAAATATATATAAAATATAATACTTTAAAAGAGTAATTAAGAAAATTACCAAGTTACCCTTGATAAAATTCACTCTCAAAAATATATATAATATAATATATAATACGTATATTAAACCGGGCAAGTATGATCACCCGGGTCGTTATCCCCAATGACTAGTGCAATTGAAACCACGTTTAGGTTCGGATTCTGACTTGAATGAAGCAAAGATATTTGATTTGGAAAGATATGAAAATAAAATTAAAATGAACAATTAAACAAATACGGAAACGCGACTATTAAGCAAGTGGACTAAAATTTAACCCTAAAAATGTAAACTAATATTTCACTAAATAAAGAAAAAGTGCAAAAAATTATTAAAAATAAAAGCCCTAATTTTTTACTTTTTAATTAAAGTCTAATTAAACTAATTAAAAGCTAAACCTAATTATTTATCAAAATTATTAAACTTAACAAAGAAACTTAACTAAGGACTAATGGTGCAAAAGGGAAAAGGACTAACTGAGCTAAAGAACTAACGGGTAAAGACTAACTAAGACACAAATTAAATTTAAAAGTTACACAAACAGTCCCTGAGGCTCAACCCGATAACAACTAAATCCCAAATATCGCTGCAATTTTTACAAGGCTTATCTTAAAAACCTTGAAAGGAGCAAAAGTTGTAAAGGAAGCTAGAGGAACAAAATAATACAAGCTACTTGGGCTGAGACTAACAGATAAGACTCATAAGAGCTATTTCAACTGACCTCAGAAAGTAGCCTAAACTCTGTTTTTTATAGAAATAATCTATAAAAGACTTAAAATTAATTCAAAATGAAAAAGGAAAGAAGTTCTAATTAGCTTATGACTAGCTTAAGCTAATTAAGACAAGAAAATAGAGCTAGAAATTCTTTTAAGCTACTAAAATTAATCATGAACTAGGCAAACTCTGAAAATAAGCTAAGTAACACAAAATCCAAATAAGCTAAAATCCTTAATAAGCTAAACTAGACTCTAAAACTTTAAGGATGTATCAAACTACTATATCTATTCTATTTAAAGCTCATAAAAAAAAACTAGGTTAAAAAATAACTAAAATAACAAATTAAGGCCCTAAAATTCCTAATACTGGTTTTTGGTTTGTTTGTGGTTGATAAATATTGTGTTTTTTATTGTTATAAAAAAAAAAAAAAAGAAAAAAAAAAAAAAAAAAAAAAAAAAAAAAAAAAAAAAAAAAAAAACAGACTTTTATGACTTTAAAAACACAAATAAGCTAAGACAATAAGCTAGAAAACAAAATTTAAGACTTAAACCATATTAAGCTATAACTAATCTAAGTCCATCTGAATTCAAGAGTCTAAATCCTACTTATACAAAACTTAAAACTAGCAAAAGGTACAGTACTAACTATGTTAGTACTGCTAGTGTACAAATTTCAGCAGTACTTTCACTGACAGTACTGCTGATGGCAATTGACTTTAAGAACATAATTAAACTATTGAATAAGCTAGAAAATGTAAACTGAAACTAAATTTATACTAAGCTATAACTAACTTACTCCTACTTGAATTTAGAGAATCCTAAAAAACAACGATTCCTTAGCTAAAATCTAAGCTAGCAGTACTAACTTGTTGTTAGTACTGGTAGCAGTACTAACTGATGTTAGTACTGGTGAAGTTTTGCACAAGTGCAAAATGAAAGTGCAGGTTTCCTAAGGGAAATCCTGCATTAAAACACACTCAAATTGAGTGTATAAATACAATGGAAGCAAGATCTAAGCCTTGGAGAGCTTAGATCAAAAATTGCACAATTGAATTTGACTTTTAGAGGTCAAAGTGCACTAAACCAAACACCCTTTTATCATTTTGACAGGATTGAGAAAAGCTTTTTAAGAGAAATCTAATGAACAAGTACTGAATACCAGATAAAAACTAGCTTAAAACAAACTTAATTAACAAAACTTAACAACTAAATAAGCATTAATCTAAGATCTATACTATTTTACTATATTTTTTGGTTTTTTAGAGGTTTTAAAGACAAATATATGAAAGACTAAGATCTAAACTAATTTAATCAAAAACAGATAAACAACTATGATTATTAAGCTAAATTATACTAAAATAAGCACTAATAAGCAAAGAGAATAAGCAAATAAGCAGTAATAAACATTTAAGCTATAACTAAGCACTTTAAAACTGAAATTAGAGAGTAATGAAGAGAAAAACTTACTTAAACCTTTAGCTAAACAAAAGGTACCAATTAAGGCAGCTACAAGCTCCCTAGCTTATTAGATAAGCTAGAGTAAAGTCCTTGGGATCTCTTCCAAGTTAAGATCCCCTTCCAAAAGCTCTAATCCAATAAGATCCATGTAAGATTAAACTGATTTAAGGTTTAGGTAAGATTAATACTGAATTCAACAAGCTCTATTTCAGCTTATAGACTGAAAGAGCTTAATATGAGCTTATTAGCTTATTGAGACAATTTGGTTTATTAAGAGAGCGTATGACTTTAAAATGAGAGCTTAAAAATGAGATTTAAAATACTAAACACGAAATTTCATTAATTAAAGAAACTGATTATCAAGTAACACCCCCAAAAATGTGTCGCAGCGGAAATATGTCAGGGGGCGTTACTTCATAATACAATAGCACAAGATACAAGAGAACGACCTCTAAATGTGTCGTTTGTAAAACAATCTCGTTGATTTTCTGAAATCAAAATAATAGTTGTCCCATAATTGCATCACCATGAAAAACTTGAATGTAAAGACTCCAATGCACATCAAATAATCCAAGCATCTAATTCACCTGAGAAAAACATGCTTAAAAGTGTCAACATTAAAGTTGGTGAGTTCATAGATTAGTTTAAATATGAATGTAAGTTTCAACAAATATATTTATCCACTGTGTCATCACAGTACCATGTAAAATGTTTGTAAAATATGCACGACCCGTTTTACGTCACTAAAAAGTACCAATCTTATCCCAAAGATTTTTATAAATAATGCATGACAAATTTAATGTCACCAAAATGTTCCAAGTATGTATTTGTCGGGGGCCCTGTAGTCCCAACGTGATCCGACATGTTATAACGTTCGTTCCCAGTGATAGCTAGTCACCCGAACGGGGGTTGTCAATCCCGAATAGATCTATTTTATCATTCGCGTGGACATCACGCTATAATGTTCGTTACCTGCGATAGCTTAATCACCCGAACAGGGATCCACACCCGAATAGATCTATTTCATAACATTCGCGCTCACCCTCCAAGTGATTTACAGTTCATGACGCTGTGACGTAGACTTGTTGTATGTACCCGATTCGGGCAGTGATACAAATAATGTGTTCCCATCATGGGTGTTCCCTCCAAGAACACCCGGGCATGTAATGCTTGTTGGCCCCGCAGGCGCCAAACAAATCGTAATCCGAAAATCATTTCAAATGTAAAGTATGCATTTGTGACCAAAAATGAAGTCAAATAATGTATCCCATAGCGAGCTATGCAGATAAGTATGTAAACCAATTTGAAATCAATCGTGTAAATGTGTTTGTAATGAATTGCAAAATCAAGTATGTAAACCAAGTGTGTAGAATAGTATGTAAAAGATATTGTGAACGAATATGTAAACAAGTTGTATTGAGCATGTATTCTCCCCCGAGATTTGTAAAGTAAATGTAAAACAAGTGAAAGAGGGGCTATAAACTCACATCGATGATGAAGAACGATTGGCGGGAATGTACACATTGAGTACAAGACGAAACGGAAACTGAAACGGTTCGATCAAGAAGTTGCAACTAGTCTTAACGGCTAAGTCTCACTAGCCTAGGGTAATGCGTTTGGGTTTCCCGATGAATTGTTATGTCAACGCGACACGTCGATAAAAGATTTAGATTTAAAGTTGTAATAGTTTGGTGGTTGGTTAAATAAATGAATTGAAAATATACGCAAAGTGTGTAATATATATTCTTTATATATTATATATTACTTATGAAAAATAACCCTTATATAATTCCTACCGTGAATTATATAACAAAGACAATCAAACAAAAGATTAATGAAAAGTATAATATACCTTGCAGGTATTATATAATAAGTGTGAATAATTAATTAAACCAATTAGTTTGACAACCATTTAATTAATGAAAAGGCTTTGTACAAAGGTTGACACATGTCTTAACGTTATGAATTAATCAAACCATGTTTGTAACAGTTTATAATCATTATAAAATATAAATAATATTTTATAAAATATATTTCGTTTCTTCGACGGGTTGCGTCTAAAACAGTTCGTCTCAATGTACAAAATATAGTTTTCGTTCGTTGTCAGGTTATTGTATAGTTATATTTTAATATATCTTAAAATATAACTTTAGTCTCTTTATCGGTTTCTAAAATGATATAAGTTTTAGTAAAACATTACTAAATATATATATTTCGTCATGACAATTTCGGTTGTATAATGTTTTCCATTTTCGCAAAACTTAACGTTTTCCCTTAATCAATGTATGTTGCAATCATTTGCTTTCCAATATTTCAAATGCCCGCGTTTTCTAAATATAGTATATATATATATATATATATATATATATATATATATATATATATATATATATATATTATATCTAAATTAAACAAATTAATAAATATTATATTTATTTAACCATTTAAAACCACCAATAAATATTTATCCGGTTTTAATATTTATTAAAACCTTATGTTATTTTTATTAGTCAAATGTATATATCAACCAAACGAACCCTTATTGTTGTTAATACCAAACCAAACGGACCCATTTCGGGGTTTAGCCACAAAACAAACACCCCTTTCGGCTGCCACGCAGCCAACCAAACGCCCCTTCATTTTACTTTCACAGCCAAACGCACCCTTATTCATTTTTCCGTTAAACCAAACGCACCCTTTGTGCTTAACATCAAACCAAACACACCCTTGGACCCCAAACAGCCCTCGTGGCTGCTAAACCCACCAACAAACGCCCTTGTGGGCTGTTTTATTAAAACCGAACGCACCCTATCTTGGTGCAATACCAAACCGAGCGCACCCTTGGTGCGGACTCGAGAACCAAACGGCCCTATGGCTGTTCCAACAGCCAAACGCCCCTTTCCGCTGCAAAACCAAATGTACCCTATGCTGGTGATTTTGACCCAGCCCGAACACCCCGCTGACCCGAACAAACGAACACCCTTTTCTTTTTGTTTTTCTGCCTATCCTCATAAACGAAGATACCCTCGTGGTGTGAGGCTGCCACACGCACCCTCTGGGGTATAATAAAACAAACGCACCCTATGGTGGATCTGATGGTGGCAGGGGTAACATGAGTGGTGGGTGACGATGGAGATGGCGTGGGGATGGCAGCGGGGGCGGTGGATGGTATCGGTTGTGATGATGGTGATGATGAGGTGATATTGTTGTAGGTGTAGGGGTGGTGGTCGTGGGGTTATGAAGGTGGTGGCGGCAGTGAGGTGGTGGTGACAGTGGGGTGGTGGTGGTGGCGAGTGGCGGAGAGTGAGTATGGGGATCGGGTAGATCCGGTCGTGAGGACCACATTTGGTGTTCGCCGGAAAAAAATCCTTCGAAAAACTTTCCGGGAGCGGCGGCGTGGTGGTGGCCGGTCGGCGGTTGGGTGGTTTCCGGCGGCCGGAGTTCATGGGGAGGGAGAGAGTGTTTTTATGTTTGTGTGTGTGTATATATGAGGTGGAATGAATAAAAATATATAAATTTTATATTTATATTAAAACTTTAATATAAAGTGATAAGTTTATTATAGTTGAGGGTTCATTTTGTAACTTTCTTTATATAGTTTTCATAAAAGTGGTTCGGGACTCGTTTGGACGACTTAACGGATGATTCGAGTCGCGAAACTCGCGCCATTGTTTTTCAAATCATTTTTCCGATAAAAATGAGTATTTATTTGATAATATTTCATAAATACTTTATAACATTAAATAAAATATCTGTTATTCGTTTTGTGAACCGGTTACGTCTCGTCCGCAATAGAATGGATTTAAGCTCGAGCATTTGCGTTATCACAACGCTTTTCATTAAAATGATGAATAATATATTTAATATTTTTATTAAATAAATACTGATAATTAAATAACAAAACAAATTTAATTATTTTTGTGTGTCCGCGTTGTATGTTGTTCGTTAAATGTTTGCGGTGCTGTTTTAGTCCTTTTCGGCTCGTTTCCAGGTCTCGGGCAAAACTGAAAAGTTGTCAGGAATGTCGTTTTACATCAAATTGCTTTAGAGACCGAGTCGTGAATACGTGATTTAGATGATCGTTCTTATAAGTCAAGTCGGGCCCGAAAAGTCAAAGGATATAATCGTTATTCAAAATTCGAAAATTCTCGGATGTTAAATTACATTACTTAAAAAAAAGAAAAATTACATTTAAGAAAAATACAAATTTAAGCTAGACTAAAAATTACTAAAAACCTAGATATCGTGTGTGAGAAGTGAGGCTCTATTTATAGCCAGCTAGGGAAGATTCTAGCCCCTTGCCTTGCTCTTCAATCCTTTTAATCCTGGCCAATCATTTCTTCAATCATTTGATCATCAATTGTAGCCGTTTGATCAACTTGTGCACACCTGAGGATCGCCAGCGTGTCATTCCCTTGATGTGACGTTTGTGCTAGTTTTGTGAGTGAGTTTAGCACAAAACCCACATAAATTTGTGCTTTCACCGTGGCTTGAGCTTGATCTTGAGCAAATGAATCTCTTGGAAAGACTGATTTGTCCCTTGCCTTGCACTTATGAGCTCCTTAATTGACCATTTTAGCCATCAATTAAGAGAAGCCCTCTCTTTTACCTATGCTGGTGAAATGGTGATGACGAATGAACAGTAAAAACCATTTGCCGCCCATTTTTTGACAGTTAATTCTGTTGGAGTTTGGGATAATGGCACAATAGGTCCTTGTCTTCTCTTTTTCCTTTTCTAGTTATAAAACTACTTTTGGAAATTGCAAAACCAGCCCTTGTGGTTTATAATAGAAGGAAATGGGCTTTGTTGACTTTTATTGACCATGACTTTGACTGGATTTGATTGAGGCTTGACTTTTCTGGCTTCGGCTTTGTACTTTTCTGATTCTCGTATCCGTGCTTGCTCGCTTTTGATTGTTTTCTTGTGATTTTGAACTTATCCGTTCCTGCATACACAAAACACAAATACAAGCATATTTTTGCCATTTTTGGTCTGTTTTGGTTTATTGGTGTTTTTTAGGTATAAATGGATATGTGTATTCTACACTTATCAAAATTCCCCAAACTAAACGATTGTGTGTCCTCACGCAATATCACATGCCTTATAACCAAATACCTCAAAACTTCCCCAAACTAAACCTTTGAAAAGTAGCAAAGATTTTTGTTGAGAGAGATAAGAGATCACAAGTTATAAAACACCCGATTTTCCCATTTTCAAAGATTTTTCTCTTTTTATGATTTTTCTTGATAACTAACTAACTACAACTTATTTGTGTTGACATAATGTATTGTTTTCATTACCTCATTGGTAACTTTGAGGATCATAGAACAAAAAGCACAATTAAGTGTCTAAAAGATAACTTCATCATCCCCGATTTTCAATCTATTCCCATGCAAGCTTATAAACAAATCATGCTAATTACAAGTTCATGAACACTAACACTACTCATAAATACTAATTGTGTACTTACTTTTCCTCCCACAAATCCTACTTTTGTATCTCAAGATTTTATTTAAGTCATATACCCGAAGGCTCTTTAAGACTTGTTTCGATACTTATTAATTCCAAGAATAAAGTGTAATGGTTAAGAACGCAATAATTAACTCCTAGCCCTTTTCAAAAGATCAAATGTCATCAAGATTAAAGTCCACATCGAGGCAACCAAAATTTGGCTTTTATTAGGCTACTTAAGCAAGGCACCATTCATGTCATATACCCTAAGGCTCTTTAAGACATGAATGGACCAATCTTATTTGCACCATATACCCTTAGGCTCTTTAAGGCACAAAGTAAGACAAAAATTAAGCAACATTATTAAACCTCAGTCCTTTAGAAGGCTACAACATCGGCCACGCCTCCGACAAGATGTAGCAAACATATTTCGACTTCGGTAACTTCCTCGACCTTTTAGAAGGCTGTAACATCGGTTGTGAGCCGGCAAGATGCAGCAAACTTTTATCAGTCTCGGATTTACTATTGAATTCTACTTATCCCATATACCCTAAGGCTCTTTAAGGAATAAGCAAAATATTTGCTAATGTGATACATATAGTATGCCAAATTAAGTATTCCTGATGTGTACTCATCCTAATCACAAAGGAACTAAAGAAAACTTCTATTAGCTAATTATTAACCAAAAAACCATACAACTTTATTTATTAAACATTCATATAAAAGTGAAACAAGCTAAAAAGAAAAAGTATAAAAAAAAAAACATAAATTTAAAAGGGAAGAATAAAAAAATTAAAAAAAAAAAAAATAAAAAAAAATGGAGAAAAAACCACAATTAACACTTATGAGCTTGAAAGAAAACCAACTATTCTACGTTTAACATCATGACTTATAAATAGATAGTTCCCTTTTGGTCTCCATGTTTGTTTTGGATTTATCATGGCACCCCCTTTGACTCTTACATTTTGTGGAAGTACTGCTTGTGATCCAACAGTACTTCCTTTCTTAACCCAGATAGACTTCATAATTTTCTTGGGTCTTTGTGGTCTGTAAGGAGTCCTTGTGGTAGAAGACCTTGATGATGGTGAAAAACTTGAGGTTCTAGGTCTTATATTATCCATCCGTGGATAATAAGGTCTACCAGTACTTTTTGAAAGTACTGCGTGTGGTAGTCTAGGTCTAGCAGTACCTTGATAAAATACGTTAGCAGTACTTTTTGAAGGTACTGTTCGTGTCATTTTTGGTCTAGCAGTACTTTTCAACCCTTCCCTTGTAAGCACTGCTGATGGGGTAAAAGACCTCTTTTGGTGAGGGTACCTAGAGTTTCCTGAGAAGTTACTATGGTTTACCCTATTGATGTTGTTCCATACTGGTCTTGTGTCCCTTGAACCCTGAGTTCCCTTAGGTTTATGAGTTTGGGTTTGTTTGAAGGTTCTTTCGTGTAGATTACAATCTTTGATTAGGTGATCAGGACTGTAACATACAAAACATAATTTACCCCCTTTGTTCCCAAGTCCCTTTGTCCTAGATTCTTGACCAACACTGTTTTGACTGTTTGGTGACTTGTTTTCAAAAGATGTTTCACTATACTTGTTTTCAAAAGATGTTTCACTATTTTCTGAGTTAAAAACAGTTTTCTTTTGAATTTCTGAAAAATCAGTCTCTTCATCATCACTATCAACCCAATCTTCAATTATGACTTTATTTCTATCAATTTCTGGTTGACTAGTCTTTGTTTTCTCTTGATTAACAACCTTATTCCTAATGGCTAGTTCATCTATCCCAGTAAAAGAGACATTTGCCCTAGGTGGAATAATTGTACCTGTGGGTGGAGGTACTGCTTTGTATGCCTTTTCTCTTTTGAAATTTTCATACAAAGGATCAACCAAAGTTTCATCCCCAGATGAATTGTTATTTTCCTCACTACTACTGTATTCAACTCCAAATCCTATACATGTTTTATCAGACAAATATCTTTGTTTGTTTAGGACTTCATTTTGAAGTACAGCAGCATTTGACCATTTTTCAAGTTTTACCTTGAAATCATCTCTCTCTCTTAAGGCTTGATCTAATTCCTTTTGTTTTTCTTCTAGTTTCAAATCCCTCATCTTTAAGTCATATTCCATCTGTTCATACTTATCACCCCATGCATATTCATTCTTTTCATGTGTTTTAAGTATGACTTCTAATGACTCTAAGCTCATTTGATATCCTAGAATTTCAGTCCTAGCCTTTTGAAAATTATCTCTTTCAGTTTGATAGTTTTCAAGCAACTTTTTATAAGATTTACTACATTTAGAACAGTATTTGATGTAAGTAAGTTGCCAAGAGACAAATTATCTTTTTCCTTATCGCAATTCGAGTCATCATTTTCCACACAAATCGGACCAACGAGAAAAACATCGGTGTTTTCCATGAACAAACCTTCTCTCCGGTGAGAGTAGGGGAAGTAGGATTGCTACTTGAAACTTCAAGGGTGGGAGGGAGGGTAAGATCAATTCCCGGTGGAATCGAATCTATTTCAAGATAAGCTTCAAATTCACTTTCTTCCGGTGAAGTAAGTGTAAAGGAAGAAGAAGACTTAATCTCGGCATCCTTATCGTTCTCTTCAAAGAGAGGATTCACGTTGCTAGATTTGAAATTATCATCGAATTCGAAAAGAGGATTTGAGTAAACTTGAAACGTTTCTTCATGAAAATCCTTCTTAAGAGTCGAATCATCATTACCCGGTGGTAACGAATCAAGAGGAGCAAGTTCATCGGCGAACTTCTCTAAATTATCACTAGTCTTCACCGGAGAAGAACTAGGAGGAAGAGTATTAGTGGTACTGCCACTAAACGGATCGTCTTTTGAAAAATCAATGATAGAAATGGCATGAACAAAATTCTTTTCCTTGTTTTTCTCAGATTTATCGGCATAATAAACAAGTTCTTCTTTTCCTACTCTTAAAGTCAAAGTTTCTTCGTACAAATCAATGAGAGCTTTTGCGGTTTAAAGGAAGGGTCTTCCTAAAATAATAGACACTCTAGGGTCGGGCTCAAAATTAACCACCACAAAATCCGCAAGAAAAGTGAAACCATCGACTCTAACTACAACATCCTCGGCTATGCCCATCGGGTGAGTAATCGAACGATTGGCAAGCTCGAGTGTCATACGAGTAGGAGTCAAAGCTTCAAGCTCAAGTTTCTTGTAGATAGAATGAGGTAAAAGGTTAATGCTAGCTCCTGAATCGGCTAAAGCACTAGTCCTATTGAGTTCTTGTAAAGCACATGGGATAAGAAATTTTCCCGGATCTTCGAGCTTCTCGGGGACTTTGTTCATAATGATAGCGGAACATTCAGCATTCACAGTTGTGATGGCGATCTCCTCGAGCTTCTCTTTGTTCCTTAGCAACGAGCTTAACCATTTGTTGAACTTTGGCATTTCGACAAGAGCATCTTTCAATCCAATCTCTAAACGGAGTTGCTTGAACATCTTCAAGAACCGGCTATGTTGAGCACTTGGTTTATCGTTCTCTCTCACTTTCATCCTCTCGGGGTATGGAAGTTTAGATTGATACGAATTAGGATTTGGAGAATTAGGATCAAGATTAACGGTTTTCTTTGCTTTTGGTTTTGGAATTTCAATGAAAATGGAATCTTCTTCCCCCGGAGGTGGGACATGTGCGGTATTTTCCAAATTTGGATTTTGCACTTTTTCCGTTGACGTCTCCGGGTTTTGTTCGGGTTCTTTTTGGTTCTTCTAGATCAGAGTCTCTACACAGGCTCTGATACCACTTGTAGGATCGATATACCTTAGTATAATAAACCTTTATCCTGTAAAGGATGTTACTTCCTTGAATAAATCCAAGTCGATAACAATGAAACATGATGTAATACAATTAACTTGCGGAAATTAGTTAACAAGCAGAGTTACATAGGTCCCACTACTAAAGTAAAAATTTATTTCTAAAAGTCACAACACGACTTTGTTTCTAAAACACTTGCTTAGTTTATGACACTACTTCACCGAGACACCGTCCTTGATATCCACGTTCCGTCCCATCCAACCATCAATAGCAATTAACCTGAGATACATGCCTAAAAACGTCAACAAAACGTTAAGTGAATTCATAGAGTTTACAAATAACAGTTAGAACGCATATTTTGGTTCAACAAAACGTATAACGTTGGCTCGTAAGTCAAGTTATAAAAATAATGATTTCCAACTAAAAAGCACGTGTACCGAAACTTAACACATTCATTCCCGTAGGACGAAATTATGTCCGAGAAGTATGCCACTTCTCCTAATACTAACCACAAAATGTCCGTTTGACATGGTGGTCCCAACGGATTCAAACCCCAGACAGGGTTGTCAAACCTAATAGATCTATTTAATGCATTAGCGTTCACCAACACATGGTAACTAACAGTCAAACAGCAAAAAGGCATATACTTAGTAGTGAAGGAATCATATTCAAGTATCAAAACAGTTTGCGTTTAATTTCACAAAACAAGCAATATATCCCCCTCGCGGAGTTAAAAACATTGAAAACTTTAAAAGCGAGGCTATGAACCCACCTTGATCAAAATCCGATGATTAAACAATAAAGTCTACCTCGAAAATCCACAAACGCGATCACGACCTATAATTAGAGTCGTTCGAATACTATATCGAAAAATATAATCAACGATGCGTTCATCGTATCAACAAAACCCCACTTTATTGAAAACGTTATATTTTCGATAACTTTCTATTTTTAGAAAGTTACTATTTTCGGAAAGTTACCATCTTTGGTAAGTTTAACAATCTAAGTATATTTTTAATACTTATCATTTTATTTATATCCATGTATTTAGTTAAAAATTATATAAGTCTTATATGACCTGTTGACTTTTTAAAGTCAACATTTGACTTTCTTTGACTTTTATACTTATATTTATTTTTACCCAAATCTAACCCGCGTGAAACGACCCTTTAAATCACATTTTCACGATTCGGACAAAGAAGAAATTTTATGCGAAATGATATTCCGAACAACCTTTTAGTTTTAGCCGAGACCTGAATCTCGATAGAAAATGACCAAAACGCCCTTTTTCAGTTCTGCTGTTACTTGTATTTTTAATAAAAACACAGCAGTTTGACCATCAGTTTTGACCCGCTATATCATGTTTTCGTGACCTTGACCAAGAATAGATTTTATAGAAAACGTCATTCTGGACAACTTTCGTGCTTCGCCGGAAAGCTGAAACGGACTCGAAATATTTTTATTTCGTCACGTTTTATTTTAGTTTCTAACATTTAATAATATATGTACATTTTTAAACACAGGTTCGGCTCAAGACAGGGAACAAAAGACGACGTTCATAAAAATAAAAATTCAAATTTCCGTTCGTAATAAAATACGAAATAATTATTTACGAAAAATAAAATTTACATTCCACCCACCTTAAGGGAGCGTCGTCCTCGGTGCTCGTCCTTTCTTACTCGTCTTATCGTTCGTTCGTGGCTTGATGACTTCTCGTCATCACGCAGACTCCTACGTTCTTTCAAAATAAATATGCGATACAATATTCGCTTCGACTATTCCGGATGGAAAGTCAACAAAACAAGCGGTAAATTATATTCACGAAATCAAAGCAAAATCATAGTAGCTCTTATCAAAAAAGGCAAAAACAAGTTGCGAAAATATATTCGACAAAAGAAAATCACGTCGTTCTAACTTTTATAGTCGCGTTCTTCATAAGGAACAATATACGTCGCGGAATATATCCGACTAAAATAATTGTCACGTCGTTCTTACAAGAAAGTTTTCTAAATTGGATGATCGATCCAAACTTAGTTGGTGATGATAAGAACAGCAAAACCAAGCGCATTTCGCTTATCAAAACCAAGGTCGAAACTTACGTCGTTAATTAAAATCCAAATATATGTCGTACTCAAATACGGAATTATACCAATATTCAAAACCGAGAATACACTTCGTTATCAAAAAAAAGAAATTTTCCAAAGCATACGTCGCTAACTAAAACCAAGATAGACGTTAATAATCAAAACTGATGTATATATTTATATCATTATCCAAATCAAAATACTCATCATTATCCAAAACCAAAATACATATGTCGCCTTTCCGGTCTCATTCAATAATGCCTCACCGGTTGCAAAAAATAATCC